>JAQHUG010000009.1:4414364-4511981 GCA_028555095.1 Dicrostonyx torquatus | reverse complement strand
AGGTGGGGTTAGGCAGATGCCATGTAGATGCTGAGGGAGAAAAACACCCACTGGAACCTTACCTTACCAGCAGATCACAACTACATGGTGATACACAGATTAATAGAAATGGGTTAATTAAAGATTTAAGAGCTAGCTAGGAATATACGTAAGCTATTGATCAAACAGTATTGTAATGAATGCAGTTTCAGGTGTGGGTGGCCAAGAATGAGAAGTCTCCGCTTACAATAACACCCCTCCTCCAAATACTTTAACATAAATGAGTAAAATGCAAGTGAGGTGAGATACACTGTGTACTGTATCTCTGGTCACCTGTCTTAGAAAGGTCTGGGAACTCCAGTTTGTCTCTAATATTTGAAGCTGATTCCTTCTCTACACCCTAGTTTTAAGACTTGTCTTTTAGACATCTGGTTTCATGTAGAGCAACTACTCTACCTCAGCTCACACTCAGTTCTTAATCAAGATGAGTTTAAAAGATATAGTGGAAGCCTACTTGTGCTGTCCAACCATCTCTTTGTGGAAAGGACTCAGTGGTCAACTATTAATGTTCAAGAAATCTTCTAGTTTTGGTATACTTTCTAGAGAGCAAAAGACAGGCATGGATCCTGATATTCAAGGCTCTCCATCACCCAACCACAGTCTTCACACTTACAGTCCCCAATCCTCTATTATCAAAATATATACAAATTTATGTGCACATGCTTTCTTTCTACTCATATATTTCATCTAGTGATCAAAATGCTACCGAACCTTTCACCCACCTTTGCTGCAGGTCCCTCTCTAACTGAACCAGTCTGTCTGTGGCTTCTTTCTAGCTGTACATATTACCATCAATTCACCACGGGAACAGCTGACGCGCTACCATGGAATGCCCATGTACTCCCATTGTTCCACCTTTCTCTGCTTCTAGTGAGACTAGGAAATTTGAAGGCAAACACTATATTATATACATTTCCTTTAACACTGAATACATTTAAAATCTGGGGTACAGATATGGAATGCTCAAGTCAGTGTTGTTGGTTGCCAAAAGCAAAAGTTGAAGCAATAAAAAGATGCTATCTTGGAAAAAATTGGCAAGCATTCTATTAACAAATATTTCATTAATAAGCCTTAGTAAATAATCACACAAGGCAGCATGCCATGTTTATAGGTGGGAAGATTTAAAATTACAAGGACTTCAATCTGGAAATTCAAATATAATTTTAACATAATTAATATGAGAATAAAAAGTGTCTGAAGAATTTGTCATAAACTTTGACATCCAGATTACAAAATATATATGGAAAAGAAAAGGCCCAAGGATAGGTGAGCCAACTTTAAAAAGAATAGAGATGAACTGATAAACCAATTCTACCAAATATCTAGCATTTGTGTGTGTTTGATACTAAGGCACAGTATAGTCTCGGTATAGAAACAAGCAAAGGTCAGAGGAACAGAATGGAGACCCCAGGGACAGACTCAAGGATGCATAAAAGTGTGACAGGAAAAGAACTGTAGATTATTGGGGAAACAATGGGCCAGAAATTAATGAGGCTGGCAGGATAGCTTGTCACACTTCTGTCCATGCTCCACATCACATTTAGGAATCCAGTTTAGAGAGCTGAAGAGCCTATCATTGAAATGTAGAGAAGTCAGCTTATGATTTGAGGATAAGACAGATGGTTCTGGGCAATTAATATGACTCAGTGCATAAAGACACCTGCCAGCAAGCCTGATGACCCGAGTTCAGTCCCCAGCCCCACATAGTAGGAGATGAGAATGACTTCTACAAGTTGTCCTCTGGCCTCCAATACATGCCACGGCACACCTAACCTACCTCCATTCTCCTACATAGATAGATAGATAGATAGATAGATAGATAGATAGATAGATAGATAGATAGATAGATACAGAATTTAAAGAACTGGTCTATTTTTGTATATGACTACAGCATTTCCAAGAACATGAAACAATAAGGCAGAGTTGTTCTACTGCCGCAAAAGGGCAAAGTGATGTAATTTCCAGAGAGAACAATTCAGTGAGAGCCCATGCTCTCTCTGTATTGAAGTCAAATACATGTAGTGGCTCAAAATCCCACTAGGAGAAACAGACTCAGGTAATAATTCTCTGAGGCCACTCACACAGCCTGAGAGACGTTACTAAAAATTATCTAGAGGTGATGGTCGGGTCCTCTTTCCTAGTGAAAGATGCACATGAGTACCAAGTTCAATGCAATGTCCAAATAACACCTCAAGGTCTTTAAAAGAGAGGCCTGACACCACAAGCACTCATTCCAGTGCCCCTAAACAGGATAGAACACTTAGCAACGGCAGTGATTCCGGTTTTTAAATAGACAGCAGTAGCATGCGATGCTGTTTAGTAGCCACTCAGCGCCTTCTAGCAACACAGATATGAGTTAAACAGGCCTATTTCCCGAAGATAAAATTCTCCAAGACTGGTTTTTCTGCCTTGCTAACTATGATTCTCCTGAAAATTTAGCTCAAATAAATTTTTACAACTCGGGAAAGGATGCTCTGCAAACGAAAATATTATCACATCAGCCATTTTAATTGCTTCTCACCTGGGACACCAATAAGTAGAACTGGGTTTTGAAGAATGAAAAAGGGCTCTGCTTTTGATATGAAATGTTCACAGGCCAGGGCATTTCAGGCTCCACTTTTACAGCCAGAATAGATTAATTACTCTGTCCAGTTTATACCAAGAGAGAGGCAAAGACAACCGCCAAAGGTAAAGGAGGCAAGGTTTCCAACAAGGGGCCTATCTTTTGTCTGCTGCTTTTAGTGGCTTCCAAAGTGACCTATTAAAGGTATACCCCCAGCTCCCCAAAAAGGAAAAAGAAACTATAGCTTTGTATTCCCAGCTCATGTATCTTAGCTTGCAATCTTGCATTCAATTTCAGTGTAATATGAAGAGGCCTATTCTTTTACAAAAAGTCCCCTCTTCCCACCGGGCTTGTTTGTTATTTTATGTGTTTCTGCATCATTTGTGGACTTTGCTTTGATCTGCATTCCTCCTGGATGTGGGGTTTCCTTTTCAGCTACCAAGAGGAAAGCTGGTCTGTTTGAAAATCTGTTTATTTGGATTTTTTTCTAGCCTTAAGTTCCTATCTTTGTCAGGATGCTTAGAGCATTTGCATCTGCCAGTCTCAGGCAGCACTTGCTTTCCCCCAAGGAAAAGGCAGACTTAGAAAGAATGTGACTTGCCCATTTCTACTTGGAATACGCTGAGAAAGGAGTTTCAGAGGGTTCCACTTATAGCCTAAGATTCTTCACCAGACACAGTTCACAGCAATGGTTCCTTTATACTTAGCCTGAAAAAAATAATGGCTCCCTCTCTCACTAGATCTCTCAGCAAGTCTACATTTACCTGTGTGTATAACTGTGTGCATTGACACCTGTCACCAAGAATGTGCACCCTCCTAGAGAAAAGAAAGGGGATAGGGATGTCCTGACCCCGCTAGGCCAGCATATGGTCATGCTGTAACAGAGGGAAAAAAGAAATCATATAAAGGTGAAAATAACAGCCCATTTCTATTTCAGGAATGTTCTCCATTGGAAAGCCAACTCTTGATTCCGAGTTGCAATTAGCATCCAGTTCTGACGAATGGGCAATGGCTATGTGAAAGAGACTGAACACATCAGGGATCCTTGGGAGAATGGAGCCATGGCTGCATCATAAAGGATGCTTTCTTGGCAAAGGATCATGTTGTACACATGGTGCATCATGCACTGGATACATCCAGAAGCATGTGGCTAGCAGCGGATAGCGGTCTTTGATGTGTTTCTGGAGGTGCAGTGGATTGGGTGTTGAATACAGTCCTGGGTTCTTTAAACCAACACCGGGACTTACTGAGTATCTATAAGTAGTGCTGGCTCTGGACCAACACTTCTTCCTAGGAACAGTTCTTCTAAGGAAAACCAAAGCTGGCTATAGACAAAACATAAGGAGGAAATAAAAGGCTCTCTGAATAGGGAAGGCAGGAGACGTTCTCCCACATCCTCCGTAGGCCTCTGTGACAGAGAAACAGGAAGTGTCCCCCGAGGACCTCACCAGACAGCCAACCTCATGGGGCAGCCATGGCCGGGACCCTCTCTTTGGAGACTAAGACAGAAGGATTCAATCTGGGAATCCAAACAAACTTAAGAAAACAATAGGCAGGACCAGGAAGGAATGGGAATTATTTGTCTGTTTTTAATAGAATCCTGCCTTGAAATTGCAGCTTTGTGCTAGGAAAAAAAAATCACAGTTTTCTTTAAAGTTACACATGAACAGTTTCTGGCTTCAAAAGACAGAGATCAAAATAAACTCCAGCTGTTGCCGAAGAACCGCCCTTCTGTAGGAGAGAAGAACCCAATGTAGGTACTGCAGGACTGGTGGGTTCCCAGCACAGAACTGGAGAGGTAAAAGCAACACACACTTGAGGCTTCTCGAGGCAACTGAGGAATTGCAAATTCCAAATAGGAGTTAAGATGCACTTGTTTATACCCAACAGTAGGCTGCTTTGGTTTCTCAACATGGCCATCCATAGTCAGAGCTAAGACTCCATTCGCCAAGAAGCAACAACCTATCCTTATCTCTCCCCTTTGATAACCAAACCTCAAAACCCAGCTGTAGGACATAAAAATGGCAGTGGTTGAAAGTGTCTTTGTTTGAGCAGATCATTCAGACAGCAGGCTGTTCCTTGTAAAGATACCTGTACGTCTTTCAAATTCTATTTTGGGGGCCAAGAAAGAAGATGAGGTAGTACCCTAAATCAAAAAGAATTTCATCTCAGGAGATGGATAAGAAACATAGGGATTCATTGCTGGAAATGTCTGAGGACTCAGACTTCAAAGAAAGCTCAGCAGTCTGGACATGGTTGTCAAGAATGTCAGTAGGAAGAGAATGCCTACCTTCCAAAATATCCCCCAGGTACAAAACAACAGAAAAAAGAAAAGAAAAGACGAGGAAACAAAAAGCATCACTGTAACATAGACTTTAAATTTGCAAAGCCTTAATGATACATCTGACCCTTCATACACCTCTTACACCTTCATATCTCATGCGCTCAGGTAAGACATTAGAAGCAGTGGGCCTTCTGGAAAGGTCATGGACATCACATATTCTATTTCACATCAAGTTGCCTTTAAAACAATGCTTGAGTCCTACCAAAGAGATGGTACACCTTGGACTAGGATGCCAACGTCAGCTAGAGCGTTCACTAAAATTTAATCCCATCCCCACGAAGATAAACAGTGGTCCACATTCAAGAATCCACAGCTGAGGAAACTAGCAGAAAAGGAGAGACTCGACTAGGGAACTCCAGAGTGTGGACCTCTAAGCAGCAGCAGTGGTGGCAGTGGCCCTAGGAAAGGCTTCTTGCCAAGCATATTCTTGAGCATTACCTAAGATCAGCTGAGTCAGACTCTTTTGGGGAGCGGGGTTGCCAATCCGTGTACAAAATTCTCAAGGTGAGTCCTACTTAACTCTGATGCTTTGTGGTGTAAAACTAGCAGGATTCTATGGAACTATCTAGCAGCTCTCTGAGAGGTCAGCACTGGAAGGACTTTGCAAATTACAGGAAGACCACTTGAAGGAGGGCTGGTTGAAGAGACTGGGTATCTTGGTCCTCAGAATGAAATGAGAGGTTAGTAACTCCCACCTGTGCTTTAGTTTAGAGACATAAAGCCCACAAGGATTTATGACCCTTGATCTCTGGAAAAACAATGGACTCTTCCTGTCACCCTTTCATTTTTCCTTTGGCAACGAGAAGAATGGGCTCAAGGGCCTAGAGCAGGACCCAAGTAAGCAGAGGCTCTCCACTAGCCTCCTTGCTAGTGAGATAATCTACTGACTTCACCTCAGCCGCCCACTCACTGGGATTCGCATCACAACATGCAAAACCAGGGTCCTCTCTCTCCTCACTCAGCTCACTTTTATTTCCTAGATGCAATCAGTAAAGTCTAGAAATTAATTCTCCATTGCCAAACTTAACCCCACTCTCCTCCCCTACCTTCCCTTCCCCTCCTCTTACCCCCTCTTCCTTCCCCTCTCCTCCCTTCCCTTCTCCTCTCCCATGGAAGCAAGTAATTCTCTATTACCCTGTCCTAGATGCTCCCATTTCAACTAAAATTAACCCAGTAAATCTTTTCAATGGAAAATTATTGTATATATAAAACATACTGCCCAACCCCCTGTAAAACAGCCTCTTTCTTTCTCTATACGTATGGCATATACTCAGACTCTTTCCTAAAACAGGAAAGAGTCTCGGGGTTCAAATGGATCAATCATTATCAGGTTTATAAGAGTTACTTTTGGCCTATTTTCTTGAATATTTTTCTATTTTTTTTTAAATTTCTGTCTATGTGCTCTCAAAGGTCAAAGGAGAACATTGGGTATTCTAGTTTATCATTCTACACTTTATTACTTTGAGGCAGGGTCTCTTAACAGAACCCAGAGGTAGGCTGGCAGATGCTAAGCCCAGTGATTCTCTTGTCACCCGGTCCTATAACCCTGAGGTTGCAGACACACCCAACCACACCTAACTGTCTGACTTAGGTGTTGGGATCTGACCACAGGTCCTCGAGCTTTAGAGGTTAACACTCACATAGTGAACTAGCTGTCTAGATCCTATTAGCTTCTGTTCATCCCAAATGAACTTCACTCATTTCCATTAAGAGAGGTTCATTTAGGTCTCTATAGCACACTACTAACAACCACCATTGATCTGATAATGGATATCTCAAACATGTAGAGAGCTTACATGCCAAGAATCAAGCTAAGTTCATTACATTACTTGATTTTTCTATCCACCATAAAAGGAAGAGACTATTATTATATTCATTGTTCAGATGGGACAATAAAGGCTAGAGAAGTTATGGAGGTAGTCAACAGTAGTGCTGGAGTTTCTACTCAGGCCTACTAAAATATTGTTCTTGTAGAACAATTTTCAGCTGCTTTTGTACATGGAACATGTCCTTCTAGAGTGTCTTTTATATATTCTCATACCGTTATGATTCAACCCCATCCTACACATGCAAGAATCAGTATGGCGTTTGCTCAGTTCCTATCTTGGTACAGTTCCATATCCCTGTGTGTTTGTGAGTCCTGAAGCCTGTCTCATCCTACACCCCGGGTGAGATACACTTTGGAGGGTCCCTTGTGTAAGAGAAGGTGCTGGTATAATGTCATTCTTCTCGCTTGTTCTGTGCAGCCAAGTACCTGGAGTTTCCACCATGGCTACACATTGAAAGATGTTAAACATCCTCAGTGCTCAAGCTACAACCTGGACCAATTAAATCAGTATCTCTTGGGTGGGGCTGAGGCATCAGCAATTTTTAGAGTTCCCCAGGTGATTTCATTGTGTAGCTAAGGTTGTCCATGCTGATTACGGGTTTAATGTTTCTGATATAATTCTGATATTATTTTTATGTGCTGTATGATTACAAAGCTCTCTGGATGGTCTTCACATTTGGTTTTCTCCATATGCTCCCTGGGTCATCTTATATAAAGTAGAAGTTTAATAAATATTACCCAATAAGGGATAAAGAGTTTTCGTGGGGTTCATATAGTAATTTTCCTTATAAGGAAGTCACCTTTAATTAGTCACCTGAGACCATTTATTCTCTGAATACTGTGTGGGTCCTGAAACAAGCCAAAAGGAATTTCTTTTGTGTATGAAATTTTCTATGGTGTTTTGTTTTGTTGAAACTGCGGGAACTAGGGAACTCTTATAAGGAATGTCTTCCAAGTCTGCAGAGAAGGGGTGGGAGAGTCTCTGTGTTCCTCACGACACATGCCAGTGATTCTGGAATATAAAGGATAGATTTGATGCTCACAGCCTCCTCTATCCACATTTTCAAAACTGAAAGAATTCAGCTGGCGGCCAGTGTAACAGTGAGCTGGTCTAGTCTCATAATCCCAGTATTCTAGAGGTTGCGGCAAGGAGACCTGGAATGTGAAGTCAGTCTGGGTCACACAATGTATTTGAGATTAACCTGAACTACACAGCCAGACTCTGTCAAAATAAAAACAAAAACACCTCCAAAATTAAAATCCCAAATGAACTCAGCTGGCCATTAATACGACCTTACGCAGCTAGGTGACAGGAAATTTGAAAGACGACACAGCTCCTCTCAAGCCATCTCTAGTTTACCTCTGCTCAATGATTCTCGTTTCAGAAATGAATGTACAGGGAAAAAAATCCCAAGTGTCATTTTTCTCAGAAAGCTTTACCACTGCCCAGCAGGGGTGAGGACACACAGCTTCCAGATTAGGAAAGAGTTGGTATCTCGAATAGAGCGTGGAAAGCTGTAACATTTCTCATCTTCTTTCTATAATACAGGACTTAAGCCCATGTTTACCTTGGCAGACTGTACCTCAGGGAGCGGGGTGGAAGCACAGGAGCATGAGAGGATTTTCATCTGGATTAATGATATGAATAGCTTTCAGGTTAACACACAGTGGCTGAGCTGAGACAGGGGGCTGGTCCTGCAGCTGCCCAATGAAGGACAGGAGAATGAAATGGCTAGAGGTCTGTCAGTGGTAAGTATGTTGAGGATTGATTTCAGAACATTTCAGTCTTTTCAGGTGGGGAGAAGCGTCTCTCAAAGTCACATTATCTGGCCACAAGGGTGGTGTTTGAGGACTGCATACTTCCTTGGGGGAGAAGTGGACTCAAAGACACAGGCAAGGAGCAGCCATGAAGACCTCAACAGATGGGGCTAGGAGGGGCCTAGGGAAAGAATCCAGCCTCTCCAGCTTTCTCCAAACCTCTGATCTCAACATTCTCTTGGGTGCCTCTTGCTCATGGCAGCTCCTCACTGAGGTCCCCAAAGTGAAATGTGCCCCGTGGTCAGAGGCCGGTAGATCTCAGAAGTAACACTAAGAGGTTGCTAGGATGAATGCTAAATGGTGTAGCCATTGGGAAAACAGTTTGTCATTTCTTTTTTTGATTGATATTTATTGAGCTCTACATTTTTCTCTGCTCCCCTCCCTGCATCTCCGATTTACTCAGGAGATCTTGTCTTTTTCTACTTTCTACTTCTCATGTAGATTAGATCTATGTAAATCTCTCTTAGTGTCCTCATTGTCATCTAAATTCTCTGGGATTGTTGTTTGTAGGCTGGCTTTCTTTGCTTTATGTTTAAAAACCATCTATGAGTGAGTACATGTGATAAATTTCTTTCTGTGTCTGGGCTACCTCACTCAAAATAATGTTTTCTAGCTCCATCCATTTTCCTGCAAAATTCAAGCTGTCGTTATTTTTTTCTGCTGTGTAGTACTCCACTATGTAAATATACCACTTTTTTTTTATTCATTCTTTGATCGAGGGACATTTAGGTTGTTTCCAGGTTCTGGCTATGACAAACCAGGCTGCTATGAACATAGTTGAGCACATGTCCTTGTGTCATGATTGAACATCCTTTGAATTTATACCCCAAAGTGGTATTACTGGGTGTTGTTTCCTAATTTTCTGAGAAATCACCACACTGACATCCAAAGGGGTTGTACCAGTTTGCATTCCCACCAGCAATGCAGACGTGTTCCCTTTTTCCCACACCCTCTCCAGCATAAGTTGTCATCAGTGTTTTTTATCTTGGCCATTCTTACAGGTGTAAGATGGAATCTCAGGGTTGTTTTGATTTTCATTTCTTTGATGACTAAGGATGTTGAACATTTCCTTAAGTGTCTTTCAGCCATTTTAGATTCCTCTGTTGAGAGTTCTCTGTTTAGGTCTGTACTCCTTTTTTATATTAGATTATGTGATTTTTCTGTGTCCAATTTCTTGAGTTCTTTGTATATTTTGGAGATCAGACCTCTGATGTGGGGTTGGTGAAGATCTTTTCCCATTTTATAGGCTGTCGTTTTGTCTTGTTGACCGTGTCCTTTGCTTTACAGAAGCTTCTCAGTTTCAGGAGGTCCCATTTATTAATTGTTTCTTTCAGTGTCTGTGCTGCTGGGGTTTTATTTAGGAAGTGGTTCCTTGTGCCAATGCATTCAAGTGTACTTTCCACTTTCTCTTCTATAAGGTTCAGTGTGGCTGGCTTTATGTTGAGGTCTTTGATCCATTTGGACTTGAGTTTTGTGCATGGTGATAGATATGGGTCTATTTTCATTCTTCTACATGTTGATATCCAGTCATGCCAGCACCACTTGTTAAATATGCTTTCTTTTTTCCCTTTGATTTTTTTTTTTTGCTTCTTTATCAAAGATCAGGTGTTCAAAGATGTGTGGATTGATATCTGGGTCTTCTATTCAATTCCATTGGTCATCTGTCTGTTCTTATGCCAATACCAGGCTGTTTTCAGTACTGTAGATCTGTAGTAGAGTTTGAAGTCAGGGATTGTGATGCCTCCAGAAGTTCTTTTATTGTACAGGATTGTTTTTGCTATCCTGGGTTTTTGCTTTTCCAAATGAAGTTGAGTAGCGTTCTTTCGAGGTCTTTGAAGAATTTTGCTGGGATTTTGCTGGGCATTGCATTGAATCCGTCAGCTTGTCATTTTCTTACCAAGTGACCAAATAATCCTACTCCTTGATACTTATCTAGGAGAAATAAAAATTGTGTTTAAGCAAAAGCTTGTGCACAAGTGCTCTAGCAGCTGTATTCATTAGAAATAAAGGATGAAATGTAAAGATCTCTCAATTAGGGGTAGACAAACTGTGGTATTAGCATGTCATTCAGAAATTTAAAAGAATAGAACATACTAACATATGCAAAAACATATGTTAATCATGAGTACTTTCTGCTGAGTCAAAGAGTCTGGCTCAAAAGGCCCCAACTGTCTGATTCTATTCATGAAACATTCTATAAACGGTAGAACTATAGCATCTAGGGGGAGGAACTGCTACCTAGGAGCAATATCAGGTAATTGGGCAGGATGGGAATTGTAACATGAGGGTCCTGCTCGTTGGGGTTAGTGTCCTGCCAGTACCCCACAGCCAGCAAGCCCCAAAGAAAATTACACAGAGAGTCTACATTAGGTTATTAACTGATTGTCCCATTATCTCAGGCTTCTTACTAGCTATTATAACTTATATTAACCCATCTATGTTAGCCACGTGGCTCAGTACCTTTTCTCAGCTGGGCAGCTTATATTGTTGCCTCCTTGTTGGTCTGCGCAGGAATGCCAGGAAAGCTTCCTGCTTCCCAGACTTTCTCCTTGCCCTGCCTCTACTTCCTGTCTGGTTGACCCGCCTATACTTCCTACCTGGCCAATCAGCATTTATTTAAAACATGATTGACAGAACAGACAAGTCTCCTGCACCAGGGAATGCCCTATATCTAGACTGCATTTGTCAAAGCTCACAGAATACTATACCAAGAAGAATTTGAGATGGGTCTGGTTGCTATAATTCTAGCAACATGAGTGGCTGAAACAGAAGGGCCTGCCTGGACTACAGAGTGAATTCAAAACTAGCCTGGACAATTTAGTGAGACTTTGCCATAAAAAGTAAAAAGAAGGGGTTAGAGAGCAAATCAAGAGTTTGGATTAGGTAATACCATTCCAGAGTACTCAAGTTCCATTCCCAGCACCCGTGTTGGGCAGCTACAACCAACTGTAACTCCAGGTCACAGACATCTGACTGGAGTCTAAGGACAACTGCCTCCCCCACCACCTTTTAAAAAACACTTATTTGTGGCACGCATGAGGCTCTTGGTCCACGCAGCCTCTCAACACAGGAAAAATAACTACATTGAGAAGATTTTTTAGGCTTCTTTGTTTGATTGATTGGTTGGTTTTTGAGACAAGGTCTCAGAATGTATCCTTAGCTAGAGTTCTTGAAAGAACACCAAGATGGCCTCGAACTCACATTGATCCACATATATCTGCCTCCCAAGTGCTGAGGTTAAAGGTCTGAACCACCAAACCCAGGTCAGTGAGGGAAAACATCAACGTGTAAAACTGAAAAAAAAAAAAGCCAGTGACAGGCTGGAAGTTAGGAAAGAGTTTTAAAGCTCAAAGCACTTACAGTCTCTCCACTCAAATTTGAAACCCTGGTTTGGTTTTTGATGGTAATTAGGAGGACCAAGCAGTTTCCCTTTGCATGCCTCTGAAGTGGACAGAGACCCACCCTCTCCTCTTTTCCATGGAAATTACTCTAGGGCACAAGCTTCTAGGGATAAGGACTCAGCTCCATGCAGATTATATGGCCTTGGAACACCTCTATGAATATGAACTCATTTTTTAAAAAAAGGGAATCTCCTGTTCCTTCTTCAATTGAAAAAAGAAAAAAAAAAGAAAGGAGAAAGGCAAATTTTTATGTGGGTGTGATCTGCTTAAAGCACTAGTTTGGAGCTCTCTTTCCTGCCCACAGACATCCAGGGTCTGCACTGGGGCTGCTAGGATTTACAAGCATGATCTGAAACCAGCAATCTCAGCATCACTGAGCACTGAGCAGCTTGTGAGAAATGCAGGATCTAACCTTGGGCCTTCCCTCCTCCTACAGAATAAGAATCTGCATTTTAGTAAGCTGTCCACAGGGTTTGCCTGCAGATTAGAGTCTAAGAATTTCTACTCTAGATTTAATTGTCCACCCTAACTGCTTAATAACTCAGAGCCTTCAGTGCTACTATGGACAAAATAAGGCCCTCAAGTCTCACTCAGTCTACTATGACACTTACGCCACTGATTACTAACTACTTAACTCTGTGGAGGAAAGTGTACAAGGGTCTGTCCTTTCTGAACCTCAGTTCAGAAAGTCACAGATGTCCTCCCATCTGTAACGTGGGCATATTACTGTCATTTTTGTAGTGTTGCTGTGGGGTTACATCAAACAAAAAACCAACACTATTGTGCTTCACAAATGACCCAACATTGCACACCTCCGTTGTCTCACTTCTGTGCCTCAAGGAACCGAGACAACTGAAGACTGGTTGGGAAAACACAAAAGTCAAATTTCCAATCAGGTGTGCCATTTGAAGGCATTAAATGGTCTGGGATGTACGTGGCCAGAGGGGGAGGCAGATGGACTTGGTAATTATCCACTTCAGGGATGAGTAGGTTGGTGACTCTCAGAGTTTGGGCTTTACAACAGGACCTTGCTGGTAATGTAAATTCTAGGATGCTACCTCAGACTAACTAGAAATTTTGAAAGTTTAGTTTCACAATTACAAGCCTTCCCAATGATGCTTCTACATGTTAGTAGGGCATTATCAATAATGGCAAACCCCCGAATTTTCTGCTTTTATTTAAAGTCTTTTATAAAGAAGCAATCTTAGAAAGATTGACTGAATTACTAAGCCAGTCCTTCTGCTTCTAGGTCACTGGTTTTTAAATGTCAGTATTAAAACACATTGGTGTGTGAAAATATGTCTGCTTTTGTTATGATCTATATTGCCAGCCATCTAAAACAGATTCATTCAACAGCTGGTAATCGTGTTTCTGTTATATGTCAGGCACTGGTCCAGACTCCAGTAATAGAATAAAACCTCCTTAAGTGATACAATCATCACTTGTAATTGGTTTGTTAATCAAAAACACTGGTTAAAAATGGTATCATGAAAGATGATACACAAATGCTTTACTTCAACAGAAAACATGCAAATTCATATTTGTCGGCCTATCTTTTAACATAAGACAATTTTTTTAATTTACAGTGGTAGAATTGCATCCAATTACATAGATAATACATCATCTTTTTAGTCTTCATTCCTTAAACTGCAATGGAAGTTAAACACATAGTAGTCGGAATGCAAACTCTGTTCTCTATTTTTAAGACATTTTCAATTTTGTTAAAGTTGCCTTGGTCACGTTTATTCAATGAGAATCTACTTTTAGCTCCTCATATTTGTTTTCCTCAAGTTATATTTGATTTAGTATGCATGGAAGCAACAGCTCTCTTTTGGCACACTTATTTTGTCAGTTTATGTAACATTGCCTGGAATGATGTAATTACAATAACAACTACAGGTTGGGAATCCACCCAACTGACGATTGGAAAGTTTACCATCCTACCCATTTTGTAACTGAATTGCACAAGAACATGAGAACTCAGTCTATTTACTGCAAGAGTTCTCCATGCTCTGGGGAACACACAGCATCTATTACAGGAAGGACAGAGAGGTTTGGTCAATCACATTAGTTTAAAAATTTGGTTACAAAAGTTTAAGTCAAGATTTGTTGCAGGAAGACCTGAAAATAACTTACATACACTGAGCAGGACAAGTCTACAGTGATGCCATTTTCACTCTTTGCTGACTCAAGTAGAGGTTGTTGAGTTTAGTTTGGTTACCCTAAGATGCATGTAGCTCTCAGAAGCTCACTAGTGACAATGATCTTTCATTGAACGGTAAGAGCAGACACTTTGCAGCTCTGCTTGGTTTTTTGTTTGTTTGTTTGTTTGTCCGTTTTGTTTTTAATTTCATCCACAGAAGAAGGATCTGTTGCCACAATAATGTTATCCAACAAACCAGCTCTAAGCCTAACTTAAAAGAACCAGTTGTCAATTCTCACAAGAGTATGGGTTGAGTGGAAGGTTCTGCTGACCAAGATCCATTCAGCTGACCTCATTGGGTTTGTCCATTTGTCTACAATTCTCTGCTGACTGAGAGAGAATGGCTTGTAGAAAGAGCAGTACAAGCCACATAACTCTGGAAGACTGGGCTGCTTGCATATTAGGCCAGGGCTTCTTAAACATTAATGTTCATACAAATCACATGAGCATCTTATATAATTGCAGGTTCTGACTCAGAGAGTTCCAGAACAAAGACCTGAGATTCCCACGATTCTGGTTTTTTTTTTTTTTTCAGGCATGGTTGGGATCGTATTAGGTAGTTTGAACTAGATTTGAACTCTTGATCCCTTTCTTCAGTCCCACAAGGCAGGGATTAGAAGTAGATGCCAATACCATTGATTCTGAGACTGCATTTAGAGGAGCAAGTTGGGCAGAGTATGAGAAAGTTTGCTGCTAGATATTCTTTGTGTGTGGACCTGATTCCTAGGAAATTCCCCAGCACAACCTCCCAGTCACAACAAAGAATCTCTTGTTCTCACTTTCTTTTTACAATAGTCCAGAGAAACCTGTGCTTGATTACATTTGATGGCAAGGAATCACTGTATCTTGGCTGGTTGCAGAAACAAATTGTCTTTCTATTGAGTTAAAAGTCAAATTTCATGCAATCTCCATCCACCGAGCCCAATATGCCATTGCAGAATTTCAAGTCATCTTACCTGTTAGTCTGTCTAACACACTAGGCCTCCTTTCCCCTCTTTTCCAGTTGGACCCTCTCCTAAGTCCTTCAGCTGCTCTACTTAAAGGTCTTCACATTAGGACCTTACATTGCCCTTTCTTAGGCATGACCCGACCCAGTTGGTCAGTATTACATTTAGACATGGTATCCAGTATATGCCCAAATGAATTGAAATCAGGGACATAAAGAGATATTTTATACCCAACAAAACAGAATTATTCAAAAGAGCCAAATGTTAGGCACAACTCAACTGTCCCATCACAAGAGAATGCATTAGAAAAAATGCATAATTCAAACACAATGACATCAGCCTTAAATGATAGAGAGCAGTGACTGGGGAGATGATTCAAGGAGGAAAGTGCAATCATGGGGACCTGAATTCAGATCTTCACCCCCGACATAAGGCCTAGATGTGGTGATGCTTGTTTGTATCACCAACTGTGTGGAAGACAGAGGAATCCCCAGACACTACTAGCTAGCCAGTCTTGTTAAATCATGAGTTCACTGTACAGTAAGAGATACTCTGCCTCAAAAATAAACTAGAAGAGAGATGGATTAAGTCATCCAATATCAACTCCAGCCTCTGGCTATGTACACATGGGGGCAATTACCTGCATGTGCACATATGCCCACCCCACACACATACACTTTTTTAAAAAATGGAGATAAATTTTGCTTTGTTTTGCAATAATTACCAGAAATGTAACCCATTCTACTGATGAGCTACACCCCAGCAGAAAGGGAGGCTCCTAAGCATACTGGACCATGTTCGTGGACCTTGGGAACATTTGCTAAGTGAAATCAGATATAGACACTGTAGGCAGCTACTTTATATGGAGTACGTAGTGACAGAGAGTTAAATGATTGTTGCTAGGTGCCCAAGGGAAGAGGAAAGACAAAGGGGGTTATTTAATGGGTTGACTTTCAGTTTTGCAACATGGAAAGCTTTTAGAGATTATTGCACAACATCAATGCTCTAAACACCATCAAACTTGAAAATAGTTCAGTATGGTAAACTTGGTCATGAGTACTTTACTATAGTTTAAAAACAAAACCTAGCTCCCAAACCAGAGAAGAGTCTTCCAGAAATATTAAAAGGCTAGTGAAACTATGTAGGGACTGTGGGTGTTGCTTGCTTCACTGCCAACCCCCTATAATTTTAGTAATACAGCTCTGACCATGGGCAAATTGCACTAGTAAGGCATGTTACATGTGTGGTCTAGTAGGAAAAAAATCCCCTAAGTTCCTCTTCACAAAAATAGTTGATTTCTCTAGTTTCTAACTGGCTTTAAGAAAAATATCATTACTTCAGCGCATAAAATAATAATAATCTTCTGGAAATCAAATTTCCTCCTTCATTGCCATTTAAAAATTTTCTATGCCTTTACTGACAAAAGAAAAAGGAATTTTTCCATTGTCCTCAAATAATTTCTGAATGATATTTATAAAAATGTCTATGTATCAGCAAACATGTATTATGGCTAGCACTGAAGATATAGACATTTATACTGGGTCAATATCCCTATGCTTGCTAATATTTATTTAACTGTTCTTATGCACTCTTGTTATAAAACAACCATAAAAATGACTTACCTTCCAAATGAGAAAATTAAACATAAATGTTACAATCATCCAGTTTTGATATTCATAATAACTTCTAAATTGGAGCACATATCAGTTAAAGTGACTACTGGCTTGAAAACAGAAGTGTCAAACATAGACACAGAGCTGTAATTTATTGGGAAACATTAACCCAAACATGAAACACTATGACCACTGGCAGGTGTAATCATTTTTCTTTGACACTCAAATTTACATGTTTTGGAAAATTTCCCAGATAACTCAATATATTCAAGTCTCTTGTTCTCAAGTTCCAGCAACTTTCCTCCCTCCCTTACCCCCTTAGACATAGACATAGGTTTCATTCTGTATTTCTTTGGAAAATCTGCCTGCAAGTGGGGTGAAAACACATTCCCAGCATGCACTGGGCTCTGCCAGTGTTCAAATGCTACCTGCTTCCGGAAGTGTAAATTTCTTTAGGTTCCTTTTAGGAGCTGCAAGGTTTGTAAGAGCATTGAAAGTGGTCACTTGAACAAATGGCTCAGTTTGGATTATAAATGTATCATAGGATTTTTATGAACCAGGTCATCAAATCAGTCAGGTGCCATCCACCGTTGGGGCACCTCCTTACATCAGTGCCACAGAGAAGGACCAGGGAACATTTCTAGGTGTTTTGTGAAGATAGAACTCGACAGCAACTTATACTCAGGATATTTTTCCCCTCAAAGACTCAATTCTAAAAAATAAAAAAGGGGGGCAGAAGACTTTATAAGCAGGACCGTTTATCCCCATAGCTCCAAAAGCGATAAAATATCAATGAGAACACTGGATCATAAGGAATAAATGGAGACATTAATCTCACACTGCCTAAGTTTTGCATCTAATGTTTAGAGAGATTTTCTGTGATGGTTTGTTAAAGAGAACATGGAAACAAAACTCACATTGACGGTGAGTGTGAGACACACCTGGGCCAGGGCAGGCAAAATTATAATGATATCCACTCAGGGCCATACCAAAAGGAAATTTAAAATAGCCTGCTACTAAATTAGTCTTGATAATGCAGCAGATTTATAGCCTTTGTTTCCAAAAGAAAATTAATTCAGATATTTTTGTGTATGTAAAATAAAACTTTGGAAAATATGTTTGTTCTTAATTTATGCTTGGTGGGTAAACTCATGCCTTTTTATGATTGCTTTGGGAACTATTACTTTAACCTGACTTTTACTGTTTCATGTGTAGTCCGACCTTAGGTGGTAGGGGTTTTTACTATGAACAATTTCTTGTAATGAGGAAGAATGAGAAGAACTCAGGGAGACAGACATACATGGAAAAGTTGTGCTTACCTGGAGAGCTGACCGGGCAGAATTTCTGGTAGGCTTGACCAAGAGTCTGAAGCAGTGACCCATCATAGGACGAGAGGACCTTGCAGGATATGTAAGTATCCTTTTTTCTCTGCTGAAAAGAGACAGACAGATATTAAATCCATAGACTAGTACTTGAAAGGCTGTGTAACTTTTCTGCAAACAAGGCTAGAGAAGCTTGAGAGACGGTTCAGCTGTTAAGATCACTTCTTGCTCTTCCAGAGCAGCTGGGTTCATTTCCCAGAAGCCACAGTGTGGTTTACAGGTATCCATAATTCCAGGTCTAGGGGGTCGGATGCAATTTTATGTCTTTAGACCCTAGACACGCATGTAGTGAATATACACATTTTCCAATGAATTTCCAAGACATTTCCAAGAGAAATTTGGAGAAATTTTACATGCAGGCTAAACAGATGTATACATAAAATATAGTCTACAAACAAGATAAAAGATTTTAAAGGGTGCATTATATATTCCTTCTCTTTAATTTGGACTTTACTCTTTACTGCAATGAAGAAAAGAGAAGGACAAGGAATAGGGGGGGAATGTTGTGTGCTTTGGTTACTACCTCTATCTACACCATTGCCAGTCCTTGAATATGTGTGCTTTGCTCTACCCTGCTGAAGTCCAGTATTTGGGTGGTTTCTTCCATGTTCTTGGAACTTTGGATAATATCAGGCATATCAATAATTACTTCCTCAGCATTTTATAATCGACATTTCCAAGAGAAATTTGGAGAAATTTTACAGTGAACAAGTCTATTCCCTAGACTCGTTGATCCCCTTCTCCTAGCACCTCTTTTCATTCTTCTGTCTTTCTGAGATAGAATCTCAGCATATAGACCATGCTGACTCTGAATGCAAAGTGCTTCCCAAGCGCTAGGCTCTAAGACTTTATTACATTCTGTTCTTTAGGCAGTATAGCTAGCCACCTAGGCATTTTCTACTTTTTATGCATTTGAAGTTTCATTATAGGTGTCACTTCAAATATCCCTAAATGCTTTTGTATTGACATAAGTAATGGGGGAGGGGACTCTCAATCTTTCAATCTCTTTTTAAGCAAATAACGACTGGCACTGATTTCAAATGTGCTTGTTAATGAAAGTTGATAATGCAGACACCTGCGTCACCTGACCCCTATTAAGACACAGATAGGAGCCTTATCTCACGCTCAGGAAAGCATCAAGCTCGTCAAATCTCCAACCACCCACCACCCTTACCATACTTCATTTTTCACCGGAGACTAGTTTTTCCTGTTCTCAAGCTGTGTGTAAAGGAACTCACACATGTTGTACTCTTGGTGCCAGGCTTGTTTCCCTTCACGTGACATCCTTTAGATCATCCATGCTGCTGCTTGCAGCAGTTACTTCTCAATATTGATTAGCTGATTCTTATCATTGTTGATTGAGGGTTTCTGTTGATGGAATGGTTGAAAATACAATCATTATAACTAAAAGGTCTCTTGGTAAGTCCTATGGGAAATCAGTAAAGGTGGGGGCACATTTTGTGGGAAAGAAATTGAGGCATCATCTTTAAAAACTGACAAAAAGATATCCAGACATGCACAACAGGTCCTAGGGTATCTGGTTCTGAGCCCCTCCTTTCTCTCAGGGGTAAGGGTGATGGCTAAGTGGCATTTTTCAAGGGAATGTTTTCTGGACTATTCATTTACAGTTGGAAAGCAAAGGCCAAAGGCAGACGATGGCCTAGCAAGGGGAAATGTCCATATCTGAAATCTTTTTAGTAGTAGTTCCCCATTCTCTAGGTCGGGGGTGGGTGATCAAGGAAGTAGAGGACAGAGCTTCCACCCAGCATCCATTGCAGTAAATGTAACTTGCTTCTTGGGGGACTCCCAGCTCACTGGAAGAGCCCCAAGTGAAATTTTTTGAAAGAATCCCCTGGAACTCACAACTGTCTTCCTCAAATATGCGTTCGCAGACTCAGAAAGGACTAGGGCTCTGTGCTATTTGCTGTGTTTGGTGTTTAGTAGTGATTTGACATTCCTGTTGAGTTACTTAGGTGCTTTTCACCACTCAGAACCAGTCTTTTCTACTTATAAAATGAGCTGGACTCACCTGTGCGCAGGTACTGAGCTCAGCTTTCATGAAGCTGGGATTGTTACCAGCAGGACAACTGATTACTAATACCAGGTAGCTCTTCAATGTAACTCAGGTGACTGGCTCAAAAATTCTCACCTGAATGCCTAACTACAACCTCCTCAGGTGTAGTTGGATACAGCTTTAAACTTTAAGACAGCTTTAGACCTGTGAACCTCTGCAGCCTTTATGGGCTGTGTAATTTTTTTCACACCACCCAACCCTTCGCTTTAAAACCGTGACTGAGCACCCTAACTTGGCGACTAGGGGTAAAAGTGAGGGGTTGAAGGATAAATGGGGACTACTCTATTTTTGGAAAATTTTAGACGGTGACGCCTGCATCGCATTAAAGTCGATAATTGATGGAAGGGGACTGGGTATATTGAGAAATGCCCACGTGACTGCTGCCTGAAGCAGGTACTCTGTGACCAGTTACAAACTTATTCTGATTTTGGCTATGTGCTTCCCAATTATGATACCCGGGAATGATCAAGATGGGGCGCATTGCCATTAAGAAATCACCTTTTTGGGGTGATTAAAACGCCAAGATTGCTGAACCATCTGTGGTAGCCTTGAACCAATGTACCGATCAGCTTTCTTGACCCCACCAAATGGTAGCTGGCACTGTTTATAATGTAGATCTCTACAAATATCTACCTTTATGTTGTCATAATTTAGCAGGTTGGAAACTATTTTTCCCTTGACTCATCATGCCTTTGTTGAGAAGGGTTAGAGCATGAAACTGATCTAAGAAAATCCATGCTTTTCTTCATGACAGGCCCAAGGCAGTTATGAAACTCCATTTGTCCTTTAGTCCTTTAATGGAAATCTGCTTTCCTAAAGAGTTCCCTTTAAACCCAGCTGGAGAGGGGCTGTCAGAGGCTTGAGCCAACCTGTGGGTTCCCTTTGACCTTGATTATGACCAGAAGTGTAGCTGCTAATTGCAAGGCCCAACTCAAGGTGGAAAATGGCATTGGATTCCACCCCCAACCCCCGCGCTACGAGAAGCCAAGTTCTGTGGCCCGCGACAACCAAGAGGTTCTTTTCAGGCCGAGTTTTGCCACCCAGAGAGCAACACGGAGGCCGCCTACAGGTGCAATCCCGCCACTGCGCGGGGGCGGAAGGCTGGCGGAGCCCTCCGCGTCTCTGCAAGCTCTTCCCGAAGCCTGAGCAGAGCCCTCGGGTGCCCGCCACCCTCTCCCCTTGCTTCCCCACGCCTCTGCCCTGGCGTGGTCTGGAAAGGAAGCTGGGAGCCCTTCGAGGCTCCACGGACTGGGATTTGGGAAGGGATGGCGCGCGGCCGAGGCTTTCCCTCGAATTTGCGGCAAGTCTGGCTCCGGGAAAGTTTTACAAAGTTCCCAGCAGCGTCTGCCCAGGTCGCCTCTGCGGGGCGAGCAGACGGCGGCGAGCGTGCCAGTCTCGCCGCCGCCAGCACAGAGCTCTGGGCTCGCGCGCTAGCTGGGAGCGGCCCGGGCTCCCGGCGGGCAGGCCCTCCTCCCCGGGCGAAAGCCACAGCTGACGCAGGCGGCTCGGAAGGCGGAAGCCACCCGCCCCAACTGCTCGGGCCGCACCACGGCGCCTACACCTGGGGCTTGCCTGGGCACCCAGGCCGCGCACCGAGGGGGCGGTCCGGCGGAGGCACTCCGGGCGGTTCAGAGCCACGGGCTCCTCCACACCCCCCCCCGGTCCTTCCTTCCTCTTGGCAAGGTGTCCCCAAGGCAGTGGTCTGCGTGTGCCCCCCCCCCCCGCACCGAGGGGGCGGTCCGGCGGAGGCACTCCGGGCGGTTCAGAGCCACGGGCTCCCCCCCCCCCCCCCCCGGTCCTTCCTTCCTCTTGGCAAGGTGTCCCCAAGGCAGTGGTCTGCGTGTGCCCCCCCCCCCCAGACGGCCAAGCCACCCGGTACATCCCGCAGCCCCCCAACTCCTAATTTTCTCCCCTCCCCATCAACCCGGAGGAAAGGGGCGTGTCCGCTGCAGGACACGCCCCTTATGAATATTAACAATCGCGCATGCGCCTTGTTCCGCGTGCTGGGTAGAGGTGGCCAGCCAGAGACGCGACTCCCAGACGGGCGCTCCGGGTCCCTCTCCGAGAGCCAGGCGGGCACGCGTCATTGTGTTACCTGCAGCCGGCCGGCAAGTTAGGCTCAGGTTTTTTTTTCTCCCTTCCCTCCCCCGCGTTCCATGCAGCTGATCTGAAAGGGAATAAAAGGCTGCGCATAATCATAATAATAAAAGAAGGGGAGCGCGAGAGAAGGAAAGAAAGCCGAGAGGTGGAAGAGGAGGGGGAGCGCCTCAAAGAAGCGATCAGAATAATAAAAGGAGGCCAGCCTCTTTGCCTTCTGGAACGCGCTGCTCTTGAAAGGGCTTTTGAAAAGTGGTGTTGTTTTCCAGTCGTGCATGCTCCAATCCACGGAGTATATTAGAGCCGGGACACGGCGGCCTCGGCGGGAGCACCAGCGGTAGCGGCGGCGGCGGCGGCGGCGGCGTCCGGAGTGCCCGCGGCGCGCGGCGCAGCGATGCGGTCCCCACGGACGCGCGGCCGGCCCGGGCGCCCCCTGAGCCTTCTGCTCGCCCTGCTCTGTGCCCTGCGAGCCAAGGTAGGAGTCTTCCGTTCTTCCTCTCCGCACTCTTCTCCCTTCCCTCGTGGCGTCCGGGACGCGGGCGTCTGTGACTCCCAGAGCAAGTTCCCTCCCAAGTCCTTGGGCACCAGGCTCCCTGACCCTGGGGCTGTAGTGGGTCTGGGAACGCCGGCTCCCCAGAGGGAATACTCCGGCTTCGAAAGATAAACTCCTCCAGGCTGGGTAGAGTGCGTTCATCACGCTCATGGGCCCTCGGGGCTGTTCTCCGATTTTTCCCGTACTTGGTTTTTATGCCCCTGAATCGGGTCAAGCACTGAACCTGGTTTTGCAAAATTATTTTCACTTGCAGCAGCGAAATCTTCGCATCTCGGGGGTGGGGTTGGGGAATCAGAGTCTCCACCTCGATAGAAAAACTTTCTCAGACGTTGACCTTCCTTCCTCGCCGGCAGGTGTGCGGGGCCTCGGGTCAGTTTGAGTTGGAGATTCTGTCCATGCAGAACGTGAACGGAGAACTGCAAAATGGGAACTGCTGCGGCGGTGCCCGGAACCCTGGCGACCGCAAGTGCATCCGCGACGAGTGTGACACATACTTCAAAGTGTGCCTCAAGGAGTATCAGTCCCGCGTTACGGCCGGCGGACCCTGCAGCTTCGGCTCAGGGTCCACGCCTGTCATTGGAGGCAACACCTTCAATCTCAAGGCCAGCCGCGGCAACGACCGAAATCGCATCGTCCTGCCTTTCAGTTTCGCCTGGCCGGTGAGTGAACGACTCTCGGACGGAGTCGAACGCAGGGCCGAGTCTTGTATTCCCTTGAGAAGGATTTAATAGCCCCTGGCTTGAAACTTGGCATTAAGTGGAGAGGCTTTTGGGGTGGCAAGTGAGAGCCCATGCTATAGCTAGACCTTGAACAAGATGGGACAGGCGGGTCTTCCATCCTCGATGGTGTTTGCTTAACGTTTTGAAATGGGGACGCCGAAGAGGATTGGGAAAGGGGAGTACCCAAGGATTTAGTTTTATACTTACTACTTACAATAGCACTCAACCAGGAGGTCATTGTAGATCTTTCCTTAACTAATTAAAACTCAGAGCGCCCTGGAAGGCGACTGCGCACAGTCTGCCCTGCGAACGCGTCCAAGTTGGCACCCTCCCCTTTCCCGTGAGCCGCCCCGAGGGCGGGTGTGTCCTTCCTGCAGGGTGTGGGGGAGCCGGTTTCCCGCGACTTCAGGGGAGATTTTGGTGTGTTGGAGGGCGCTCTCCCAGCCTGGGATGGCGGCTGCAGGGGTGTCTCCGCCTGGTGTCTAGGCTTTAGTCTGGGAACCCCCGCCCCCTGCCGGCCCCTTCCTCCCGCCCCTGCTTGGTGAAGCCCTGGCTGCCTTGTTCCCAGCGGTTCCCCGGCTCTGGAACAGCTGTGTTTGCAAACTTCCCCGGGAAGGGCGGGCGCACACTCTCGTCCGGAGGGCACACGGCCTCCGCAAGCCCTTCCGGGGCTGTGGCAAAGCTTAGTAAGGGGAGGCCCGCTGAAAGTAGTGTTTTCGGGTGCAAGTGCATGCCCCCTCATCTCCCTTCGAAGCCCTCGGAACGGCTTGAGGCTAGCTTACAGCTGGCAGACTCCGCAGCAAAGCCCTTGCAACATCCCAAAATGGGTGGAAGGAAGATGGGTGCGATTGCAGAAGGAGAGGAAAGGGAAATGGTGGGGGTGTGCCCGTTGTCCAGGAGGCGTGACTCGCTGCCAGGACTGGTGCTTGGCCAAGCTTGAGCTCCGAGGGTGGGTGGTAAGAGGGGGGGGAGCTCTGTGCCCCGGAGGATTGCTTTCCGCCACGTGCTCTGATGGGGTGCGCTTTGCTGCCTCCTACCCGCGGGTTTGGGCTGTGATTTGAAACTCTGAAGAGGGGCGGGAGAGGAGCCTGTCTGGCTCAGTCTGTGTGTGAAGCTGAGCTGGCTCTTAAAGTCTGCGTTTACAGGAGTTGGCCTCTGCCGTGGGTGCGATAAGACAGTTATCGAAAACATGCTATTAAAAGGGTCTTATTTTGGCAGGGGCTTGCTGCTGTAAGTGAAGTTCTCCTCAGATCTGCGGGCTGTGTCTGTTGTGGGATTTCACTTTTACAAAGAATGTTTGTCTTGTTTGTTAATCCCCTATTAAGGAGAACTTTAAGCTAAAGAGGTTGGCCACCTCTAAATCTGGCTGGGTCCAAGCTTAGGGTGAATGCTGGCTGCCCTTGAACTGTGTTTGGACTTTAGGAGGAAGGGGCCTGCAGGTGGTTCCACCCTCCCTCGCTTTTCACAAGACCATAAAAGGAGTCTTATTAGTGATGTGGAAAAAACGGCAGGCCTGGCTGAGGTTTATTTTGGAGAGAGGGGTCAGAGGGAGGATGACTTGGATGAAAACAGACAGGCTTACTCCTCCGGCTAGCTGGGGAAAAGTGACCTAGAAGTGTGGCTGTCTGCATTTGACACCTGGCACAATCCTTCAGACAAGGAGCTGAAATGGTATGGGTGGATAGCAGGTTGCCACCACTAAAGGCACTGAGTACTCTTCAGTGCCTTCAGGTCCCACGGGTCACCAACCATGAAATAGAGTCGACTTTTCTAGAAAGAGACCCACTGGGTCAGCACTGCAAATGTGGTTCTTTTGAACCTGGGCCAAGTACATGTATCACTCATAAGCAAGTCTCCACCCTGCTGCCCCAAAAAAGGCCGCCTGTGAAACACAAGCTCTACTTCCCAGGAGAAGCTGAAGTTTGGGTGTATTGTTTTAGTTTATTTTCCTCAGTGTGGTTAGAGAAATGTGGCTGGCTGTAACCTTCAAGAAAGACTCCAGGGTGAGTGAGCTTCCGCGAAAGCCTTAACCTTCACTAGTTAGTGGATAGCACAGCTTCATTCACTTCGGTAATTAGCATTAGAAGCTTGTCTTCAAAAATCTGGTCTCAAGGGCAGGAGGTAGCTTACTGGCAGAGTATAGGCCTAGTATTTTCACAGGCCCTGGGTTTGACTCCAAGCTCCACAAATTTGAAAAAAAAAATTTTTTTTCCTCCTTGAGTAGGTAACAGTGGAATGTGATGTGTAGATAATAGGATTCAAGGAAAGAACAGAGTTTAAAAAGCAAACTCCAGGCTTCCTTGGCCTCTTCGCCACATAAGCTGCCAACTCCTAAGCAGGCCTAGTTGTCATTTGGGCTAAGTCCTCCTAAGTTGGCTTACAAGGGAAGAGAAACCCTGTGGTTGGCAAGACTTAGTCCAGTGAAGGTCATGTAATTCCTGTCTTTTTGTTTGGTATCATAGCCCCCGTTCGCGGTCTAGAGAGAAAGAAGAGGAAATGATTTGGTCAGATGTGAAACAGAATCTACGCTCAGCATGAGTGATGCTCTGAATCAGTATCGTATTTGGTTATCTCCCCCTTGGGCTACATCCCACTTGGTATCAGCTGCAGTCTTTTAGCAGCGTTGTGCCGGTGGCTTCTGATTGTGTTGTCATCCATGCTGCAAGGGAGCTCAACTTGCAGCCATTGGCTTGATTTATTCTTCTCAATTTGGGGTACTAGGTGATAAGAACATCATTATGACAGGTAATTGGGCTTAACAAGAAATGATTTGGGAATAAGCATTAATAAATCACTGAAATGGTTAATTTGCACCTCTCTGAATTAGCTCAAAATCCCAGGAGTGCCTGCTCATTAAAAATGCATTAGTGTAATTACTTGTGTTTTTGAAAACCTCGGTCATATAGCTGCATTGGTGGCCCTAAATTGTAATGACTTGGGGGAAACAACCATAGTATCTGGCTTTATCTTTAAATATCATTGACCCCATTCAGAGTCTTGCTGAGATTATTTTAGGAAAAGCCAACGAAATGTGATTGTAACAGGGCAAAAGGATGCTAGCTTAAGCCCTCCTCCCACTTACAGCCTGAGTAACTAAATAACCAGGGTTAGAGTCAAGTTGCCTTCAGGTGGTTAGTCACAGAATGTAAATTACCAGTCCTTGGTATAATTATGCTCTCTGCCATCTTCCCTCTAGATGTGTGTGGACACATGGATGGCAGAGGAATAAGGTTCTCTTTAAGTTAGCTTTTTCTGTATCTCACCTGCGTGCTTAGCATGTGTGCAGACAGCACCCTAGTGTATGTGCTCAGCATAAGGGATGTTCTACGTATGGTAGAGAACATTCTTTTTAAGAAACCTGCTCAAACATGTTTATATTGCAGTACTAGGCTTTGGGGGGAACATTGAGGCCGGGTGCCTTTGCAAGCACAGTAGACTAATGTGACCTGCGTGGGCTACTGTCCCAAGGACTTACTTGGCTTCTAATAGTTTTCCCTTTCCTGCAGGTATAACCTTCCTCTGTGTTTTCTTCTCCCTTGTCTTGTTTCTTAGCAACTTGCTCAAGCCTCCAGTAGTTACAGGAATTTGCAGCCCACCAGCTCCACACCCATAATTCTATGGGGACTCAGAACATTTGTAGAAAATGGTGAAGCTTTAAGCTCAGTGCTGTTGGAAGCTGAAGGGGTCAGAAGAGGAGGCTGCAGCAATGTGGTTAGAGGAATAACTGCCCAGAGAGCCTAACATCTTTACACATGCTGGGACCTTCAGGGATACCTTGTAAAGAGGATAAGCAGGAAATTTAGCATGGAGGAAAGAGACTGAAAAAATAAGACCAAGGCCAATAGTTGTCTTCACATTTCACACGTGAAAACAGGGATGCAGACAGCAGGCTTGGGCGGCCAGACTCAAAGTCACGCTGTTCCTGTTGAAGAAGGGCCAGACTTGGTCCCAGAGTCAGGTTTTCTAGATTACTTAACAGTGTGAGGGCACATAAACTGTGTGTGTGCATAGAGCGACCTTTGAAGATCCATAATGACAAACAGTCCCGAGACTTTTCCCTGGTAAAGTGCTAGCAGTATCCCGTAACCCGAGGTTTTGGGATTCAAGCTGCTCAGAAGTGGCATTTGACTCCAGCTCTTAAATATACTTTAAAAATAATTACAACAAAAGCGACTTAACCTTTTCTTCCAAGAGCTGGAGGACACATTTGGAGGCACGAAAGTAAAGATTCTAATATGCTAGGGAGGTCTTGAATTCAGAAACTGCTGCTTCTGACTTCTGATTACTACTTGGCCCACAGGCAGCCCCTTGGCCCTTATTCATGGTGTCAGTAACATCTCTTATTGGAGTAGCACATGCGTGGGGAAGACATTCCCAGGGTGGCTCCTAGTGGTTAAAGGGGGCATGTAAATAATCAAACTGAGTCCTCTACCAGCTCAGCCCAGTTTCTATGCACTTTTGGTAAATAAGTAGAAAGGCTTCTTGTTCAGGCTTGCTCTGTGTGAACTGGATGGTTGTGCTTGGCTGGCTTCTCGGTATTCTATCTATTAACCTCGCCACCCTTTTGTAACTGGTGCATTTAATTATCAGTGGGATGCTTTTCTAACAGGTGAGGGTAATGATGGGAACGGGGTTAGGGGCCTCTCATTGAGAGTCTCCAGTCTGGATATGAGCTCCGGGGCCCCTTGGTGAGCCTTTGAGGTGGGCTTTGATGAGAAAATCACCCTTTGTCACCAGATCACACTCTATTGACATGTCAAACCCTGCAGAAATGGTTGCTTTCTATGATGGGAGCCTCAGCTTGCATGCACTAGGGGGAGTGGTCTTTTCTTCACCCCTCACCTTGCCAAAACCCTAAAAGACAGGAATTGTGTGTGCCCACACATGGACTCTCTGAAACCTTTTTTGTTTCACATGTTTTGTGCCTGGAATATTTTATACTCTGGCCACCCAGACGCAGGCAGGACAATAGAGCTGGCTGGACCGACTGAAGTGAGGATTACAGAGAAGAATGGGGCCTCTCCAGAAATACTGCTAATACAGGACAAGTGACAGGAAGCAACAGTTGAGTCAGCAGAGCGCTTGCAGGGCCCCTGACAGACCCGGGGCCAGCAGGCTATGTACAATGGCTGTGTTGGCACTTGGGGCATTCCCAGGATGCGCATGCCTCTGGCGGGCCTGCCTGTCGCAGCGGTCTGGGGTTTTGGACTCCACACGCGTGCTGTTTGGATGGCGGTTTGTTTGTGTCCCTCAGCTTGGCAGGAGGGGAGGCAGCCACTTCTTAGGGCTTGGTTTGGCTGCCACTGTTGCCAGGAAAAGGAAGCTCCCAGCTGCCAACACAATCACCTTTGTTTCTTACATCCCCCCCTGCTTAATGTGGCAATTAAGTGCTTACTGCTTTGCCCAGTGCCAAGGTAACCGCCATGGAGTGGGGCAGGACAAAGAATGAACCCTAGACCAGCAGCTCAAGTGTGGAGGATAGGAGGTGGTGCCTGGTGACAGAGCCTTAGTATGGCAACTTGGTGACTGTGGTATGCCTTGGGGACTTTGACGCCAAGACCCTTCGGTAGGTAAAATTGCATGGAAATCTCCCATTCTGAAAGCTGACCAGTCCTTTTTGATGCTTCACACAAGAATGGGAGTCAGCTGCCATGCTGCCAGATGTCCTTGAGCCCCGGGCTGGGAAGGGCCAGAAGTGACTCACTTGCAAATCCAGATGGAAGATCTGGTAACTATCATGCCTCTTGTTTTGCCCCCAGTGGGGAGACTTAGAACACAAGAAGAAATCCAGGTGACTTCTCAAAGTCTTTTTATTGTTTGAACCCCAGAAGCTCAGGATTTGTTTTTTGGGTGTGAAGTTTAGATTGAGCTAAAACTTGCCTTTCTAAGCCTCTTCCAAGCCCTCCTTGGATTGGGGACTTGGCCTCTGCTGGGGATGGTTTGGAGCAGCCAGTCATGTGTGCTGATTTGTGGCTGGGTATCTGCTTGAGTGGCATGAGGTACACATGGTCTAGAGTCACAGTGTTAGGACTTATAGCTGGGGATGTACAGAGGTCAAGCGTGGGCCTGGGAAAAAATTAAAGCTCCCTAGCAACTAATAATCATTGCCAAATTATCTTGATTGTTGATCTATAGTGTGGGGATGGAGTGGGAGGGAAGAATGCCTCTTAATAAAAGCCTTGGAGGGAATCCTTTCTCTGAAGGCAGGGCACCCATGCCCCAGGAGACCAGGAGCTCTAATCCAGTCTCTCAAAATCAAGCAAGAGCAAAGCCCAGGCTTGACTGTCACTGCAGGCCCCTTCCCTAACTCAAGCCCACTTCCACCTCCCAAAAAGGAAGGCACTTGATTAAAAGATCATAGTGCCAGCCCATGGGACTGTGGTACAGTTCTGTTCCCTCTAGCTGGGTAAGATTGGTCATCAACTTTCAAATCCAAGATGAACCTGGCAGATGGCTTGATCTTACAAGTTCTTGTGCAAGTCTACGGATTCCTTCTGCCTTGAATATGAAGCTGAGTTCATACTGCTGCGCCAGCTGGTTCCACGGCACCTTCCTTTGCAGTGGTGTTTGTGGGTATTATGTGTGTTTAGTGCTTGTGCAAGTCTGTCAAAACTGTTGGTATCAATGCATTTAATCAGAGGATTAATTACAGCAATATTGTTGAAGTGAAGGATGTGGGCCTCAACGTGACCAACAAATGAAGGGCTTAATTATACAGAATCAGCCACACATCTGGCCTCATTTCGACTTGGCTCTCACCATGAATCAGTAGAGAAATATAATTTCTTGCTGCTCTTTGGGAAGAGTCCTATAATTTGTAGGAAGTCCTCGGAAGCTTAAAGAGGCTGTAAATAAGGTGTAACTTTCACTAATAAAATATTAACGACAATAACAATGTATTTGGACCTACAGCTACTAACCAGAGAGGGCTGGGTATGTGTCCCAGCTTGCCCGGTTTTGCTTGCTTTGTGAGCATTTTCCCACAGTTATCAGTGAACGAAATGGAATCCTGCTGTAAGTATGAAACATATTTCGGCTGAATTCCAAGGCAGGGTCTATCGCAAGATATTTTTGTTTTCAGAGTGGACCTGCTGTGTCACTGACAGAGTAATAAGCTGGCCTTGATTTATGAATGAAACCTCCTGCTTTTCTCCCATGCCTTCACCCTATCGGTGCCATCTCTTCCCCTGGCAGCAGTGTTTCTGGTGGCATTGTGGTTATTGGAGCAACATAAGCATTGTATGGGTTCCTGGTGTGGCAGAGCAAGGCTCCACCAACCTGTTCAGTTTTTTTACTCAACTGTGTTTCTCTAGCCCCGGAGAGGCTTAGCAAGCTTCACCTCAGTGCCTCTTGCGAGGGAAGATTTGAGGAAAGGTGGAAATGCTCATGACTTGGGTCTTGGGGAAAGAGGGCAGAATTCAGAGACAAGCTTAGAAGAGAATATGAGGGCTGCAGCAGAATAGCTGGCATCTTGCCAGGATCCAGGGAATTTGTTTAGTTACCCAACTGATTATTCTAGGAATGTTAGATCTTATTGACAGGTTCATCAATAAATATAACCCATGGGTGTGCAGTGGCTTCTCCTTTGTACTTTCTCCCACAGACTGCCACAGCCCACCCCACCACCCATGCTAGGTTGCTGCCTTTGTCTTAAGTCTTTGAGCCCTACCCCTCCTTCTTCCGAGAGTCACCTGATACTTGTGGGAGCTGGGATGGTCTCACACAGACAGGGCTTTCAAAGGGGTTCTGAAAAGGAAAAGGGGGCCTCCCTGGGGACTGCCCCCACCAGGGCCCAAAGCGTAACCCTAGCAGCTCTCAGTGCAAACACCTGAGTAGGTTGGCTTGGGAGAAATTCTTTGTGTGGTTTTTTTTTTTCCCTCATGCACTAGAACTAGGGACTGAAAAGTTTTTGGGAAACCTATATGTTATGTGTTCCCATATAGGGAGGTACTATTTTCTGATCAGGACTCTGGGCTGCTGGCTTGCTTGGTCTGAGCCCCAGTGTGCTTGCTGGGTAGAAGGAGGGGTCAGCCTGGGATGAGAGCTGAAGAGAAAAGGTAGAGATTGGTCTGGCTTCAGATATCCAGTTGCCTCTTTGACTTTCTATTTTGGGTAGCAGAACACACAGGGAGGCCCCGAGACTGCAGCATCATAGGGTTGACCCATTCTATCTGACTCACTAAACTTTGCTTATCTGTCTTGCAGAGGTCCTACACTTTGTTGGTGGAGGCATGGGATTCCAGTAATGACACTGTTCGTAAGTATCTCCTCAGGGAATTGTCCCCAAATGCTGGTTGAAGTGCAGTGCTGGGCAGATCTGCCAGAGGACAAGTCCCCAGTGCCCCTCTCCCACCTACCCCGCCCCCAACCAGACTGAACCTGTCTGTGGAGTCCCTGCCTTCACTCTCTAGGACTTTCATCTGAAATATTAAGTAGCCAGAATAGACTCCTGGTTTACTCGGTCCTTGCAAAAAGGGACCTAGATTATCTCTGGATGGAGATCTTAATGGTTTTACAACTTTAAAACCTTGTAGACTGCTAAAGGATCAAAGTGGTGGCTTCTTAAGAGTCCATTTAAACGTGAAGTGAGCATTTAATCTCTCATCAGAAAGATAAAGCCGAGGAGGGAGGTGCTGGTCTCTAAAGACCAACCTTAAATTTCACTGGGTGGGCAGGTGAGCCTCAAGCCAGCCTAAGTTTCCCACACTGCTCGCCACAAACCTCCCATTGAAGCGGAATTTCAGAGCTCCTGAAGTCGTGACCTGCCTTGTCCCTTCTGAAAGATGGCTCTGTTTTCTAGGCAGGTTGCTTTTCAAGCCTGCAGAGGGGTATGTGGGGGATGGGGTGGGGGTGGGAGTGAGGCAGTGAAGGTGTGCTCTGGTAACAGTGGTCAACTGTGACTTAACATGTCTTCCCTCATGCCAAAGTAGACAGACAGTTCCTTTTTGATCGCCAGAGCCTGGGTTCTCATTGGAAAACCTCTCTGAGTTTTTGTTCTGTTCAGGAAGAAGCCACATGTTTGCCTTTGCCCTCTGCTCCCAGAATGTCTTTTTCCTTCTGCTTCTCTGGCCTCCCGTCCATTTATATTTTTCGCTGCCAATACCATTTTTTCTCCCTTGTCAACATCACTGTGCTGTTCTACTGTAGCTGCAGGCAGTCAGTTCCAGCATGGTATAGTTATGGCTGCATTTAAATTCAGTGGGCAGTTCAGCAGAGCTGGATTCCTAGGCCGCTTAGGGTCATGGAATCCTTGCCCAGCCCTGGTGTGAGGCAGGCTTCCTCTCATTTGGGATGTCCTCTTGCTTTGGCATCCAGCTATTTAGACTCTAGCCCTTCCTAGGAAGGAGCTTGTGGAAGGTCAGGATCTGAGCTGTCTCATAGTGAAGCACATTTATCCTTTGAGGATGGTGTTAGGGTTCTCTCGGCCAGTCTTGCTTATGATTGATGTCAGCTAAGGTCATGGATACCTGTCTATTCTCCCCTCCCACAAACACTGAGTTCTCTGTGTAGACTTTCTGCCATTCTACCTTATGTATAATGCAATGCATAGTGGGATAGGAGAAGTGGACCTTCCCTGCACTGGTGCAGGACTGGTATTCTACTAGTAGTTTAAGTAATCCAATGGATGGATTGCTATCCATCCTTGACCAGGTCAGGATGTTTGATAAGGACCCGGGAGAGGATTTCTACCCCAGCATCTGTATCATACTCCAGAGCTGTGCTCCCAGGGACCTGCAGCACATGCATAGCTCCCCATAGTCGTCCACATTGCTCAGCAATGGAAATCCCTCCACTTTGGGATTCCTGGATATCTCATCTCTTCCTAGGCTAAGTAGTCCCTGGATGAGGTGAGAACAAAGTGCTCTCAGGTCTCACTTTCTAGGAAGTGTGGGTGCCATCATCACAGATGCCCATTGCAGTTAAGTTTGCAGGTGGTTTTTCTGGGTTCCTATTCTCCCTCTTTATCTTTTGTCCATATTTCCCAGGTATCACAGATTGAGTGGTCAAAGCCAAACTGGGGGTCTGTCCTCTCCAAGAGCACTCCCCCTTTAATGGAGCCCTTTCCAGGTAATAAGCACCAGTATTTGGAGAACCTGTGCCATAAGCCATACATCTGGAAGGCCCCTGTGTACTCTTTTTATTGTCCCCATCTACACAGCCTCCACCTTCTGAACAATCTTGTCCTTTTGTGCTCCCTATGAATCCAAGTGCCTGCTGACACGTCTTCTGCAGGTCTGGTCCACTGTACTGCCTGCTTGCATCCGAGCTGGCATGACTGCCACAGGGCCTGTCCTTATTGGCTCTGGTCAACTTCCAGTATCATCTTCATTCTTGCTCCATCTTTATTTTTCTTGACCATTACATGTGATGACCATCTTAATAGTAAAAGCCAACTGCTTAAGAGCTTCCCATAGCTCTTGGGTCAGATCTTTTTGGGCCTTTTTTTTCCTCATGACTTGTTTTAACACACCTGGTCTACTGTGTCTGTATCCTAGGCATTCTTTATCGATTTTTATTCTTGAGTGTATCACATTTCCTTCTTGTCCCAGGACCTCCAACTCCTTGTTTTCTTTACTCTCTGCCCATCCAGAGCACTTGAGAATGCCAAGGAACCCAATGGTGTGGGCTGTCCTTTGGTAGCTCATTGAGGTGCAAACCTCCTGGCTGTGGACAAAACTTCTAGGCGGCTCCCTGAACTTGGGGACAGATTTCCTTTTCACATCAGCTGTGCAGTGAACCCTCATGAACACAGTCTAGACCAGATTAAGCTCAGGTGCTTCTGAAGTCCCAAGGCTGGCTCCCACCCTCAGTCTTCCAGTCATTTCTAATGTGGATCAGGACTATAGTATATACAGATCCAAGTTTCTCTTTGTCCCCCTGAGCAAAAGATTTCAGGATACGGTAATGCTTATTTGATTGATGGGTAGGTAAGCAAAACCAGGAATCCTTGAGACCAGGTTTTCCATATAGTTTGCCTTCTCAGCTAAGGCTACTGTCTAGGTTTTCTGGCTGGTCCTCGAGTTGTGTTCTTTGTGCTTTCTCCTCCTTTCCTCTTAGTGTACAAGTCTCTGTGTGTGTTTCGTGATGTACCTTTATGCCACTGAAATATACTGGGATGTGTGCTGTCATTCCTTTCCAGTCCTAAGGCTGGAACTACCCGAGGTGAGCTGCCCCTGGTACTCAGTGGCCTAAGCTGATGGGAGAGCCGAGTCAGGTGGCGGTGTAGACTCATCACGCAGTAAACTCAGGCTCCATAACCTAGACAGCGTCGAACATGCCACATATGCTGAAGCCTCTTGCCTCAGTGGGTGTCGAGTTGTTTCCATAGCTCTGTTAGCTCCCTGAGGATTCCGAAGTCATCCTCTTCACAGCATTTCCTGGAAGCAGGTAGAAAGTGCGCTGAACTACACAGAGTTCTGCCCCATTCAGCACCCTCGGGATGGTCCTGACCTCTGGTCTGAATGATTGTTGGTATCAACCTGAGAGAAGCTAAGATACCTTTGTGATGTGGCTACTGTGTTTAACAATTCCTTCACTAAAGCTCTTATAACCACGCAGTAACAGCCCACTACATTTCTTAACTGAATCTGCAAAGCAAACAGGCAGTTAGTGGAGAGGCATTTTTGTCATTCTTTGCTCTGAGTATGTTTGCAAAATCTCAAGTACAGTGTTACCTGCATGTGGTTCTGTGTGTTGCTGGATGTAAGCCTGAAGAAGGTATATGGGCTTGTTCAAGGCCTTTCCTGCCCACACCACAGTCCAGACTGGCCAGGACTGTGTTGGTTGTAGATGGAGCCACCCAGTAGTTCTTCCCCTGGTCACCTGTAGGGCTTGTCTAGCTTTGTCAAGGAGCACAGGCCCAAGGCCTAGAAAAACAGTCCTGTGGGTGTGCAAGAATCACAAAGACGTTGCAAGGAGGGCCGATGTTGCCTCTCCAAGGTGGCCTTGCATTTGACAAGGTGATGACTGGCAGGTTTAAGAAAACAAACATAGCACCAGGCTGAGTGCTGACTGAGCCTTGTTGTCTGCTCACATCCTTCTGCACTCCTTGCTCCTGGGGTTTGGAGCTATTTTAGTACCTGTCTCTTCTGTTAGACTAGATTGCAGGTGACCTCAGTGTAGAGGCCAGGTCTTATTGCTTCTGAGACCTGCTTGGACTCTAGACATTACTTTGCCTAGCAGGTACGTTTAAGGAACCTGAGTGAGAACACACACAACCACCGAGGTGCCGCGACCTACCTGTCTGCAGGCGGAGTTACTCTCGCAGCTGCCAGCCTAGGCCTCTGAGAAAAGTAAAGGGTTTTTGGTGCTGCCACGGGAATGCCAGCTTAAAAGAGTTTATTAATGTTTGTGTTTGTTTTTTCATGTATTGTAATCCACCCCTTGACTTTCAGTGAAGAAAATAGAGCTTTTCCAAGAAAACTTGAAAGTCAAATGAAAATACAGATCACTAACCTTATCTGGAGCAGTAAAATTTCTTTAAAAGTAAAATTTCCCAAGGAACAACCTTCTGTAACATTTAGGAGACTTTTGCAAATTAGTGTGACCAGCAATATGTTAGGAAAGCTGTCAAAGGACCCAGAGCACAGGAACAAACCAAATGGTCACTGTCACTGAAGGCCAGTTTAAACAGTGTTATATCTATTGGGCAGGGGTCAGACTGTGGTACTGCTGCTGGTGCAGCCCTGGGTGCTCTTGGAAGATGGACCCACAAGGCTTTGCTGGCAGGGAATGGGGAATCATCTGTGTGGATGGAGTGTGTTCTTGCTGCTTCCTCCAAATCTGTCCTAACATTCTTAGGATAATTCTTGTTGCTGGCCCCACACTCATGAGTGGATGCATCCTCTAGCTACAGCTGAGAATAGCAAGAGGCTGACATTGGTGACTTGAGTGCCTCTGGATAAGGGATGAGGTGCATGAATTTAATGGTATTTCCAGGCAAGGAAATATGAAGCACCTGGCAACGAGTTTAAGGGATGAATTGGCATACAGGGAAGAAGGTACCGCTTTTTCCCATCACTGTCCGATTTTTGTACTGTGTTTCTAATCTGAAAGTAATGGTTAGAGCAGAAGATGCTAATGTGAATGTTAATGAGTGTCATCTTTTTTTTTCTTTTTCGCCTGTAGAACCTGATAGCATAATTGAAAAGGCCTCTCACTCAGGCATGATAAACCCCAGCCGGCAATGGCAGACACTGAAACAAAATACGGGGATTGCCCACTTTGAGTATCAGATCCGAGTGACCTGTGATGACCACTATTATGGCTTTGGCTGCAATAAGTTCTGTCGGCCTAGGGATGACTTCTTTGGACACTATGCCTGTGACCAGAATGGCAACAAAACCTGCATGGAAGGCTGGATGGGTCCTGAGTGTAACAAAGGTATGTGTGCGTGTAGCTGGGTGGGTTGGCGAATGCTGGTGGCCTGTCACTTTTGGTGCCAGGTTCCCACCCTCACGGCAAGCTGTCAGGTGTCAGGGTGGGATATTGCTGTTATCGTGGGCCAAACCATGAAGATGCTGTATGTAGAAGATTCTCTTGGTGCCCTGTCCAGATCCCCTCTACCAGCTGGTGTCCCCATCCCCCATCTGCTGTGAGTGTTGGCTGCTAACAGCTCGCAGCTGCTCCTTCTCCAGGGAGTTGTCCTTGGCCAAGCAGGAGCCACTCTTCTGCCCCATCCCTGCAGCAAACAGTTACAGAGTGACTGACACGGGGAGGGGCGTGTTACAAAGGCCAGCCCCTTTGCCTTAACACTATGGTATAAGATTCACACTCCAGAGCTTCCCCTGGGGTCTCGCTGAAGTCAGGCCCCAGCTGAGATCATAGCCTTGCTCAACTCCTCCTTCAGCCTCATCTGCCTCCCCATTCCTTTCTCCTCTTACCACATCTCCTCCTCGGACTGTATTTCTGTGGAGCCTGATGCCAAACAGGAACAGGCCAGGCCAGTGATGACTGAGCAGACAATGCCATGGGGAATGACTGCCCTGAGCTCACATGTCCCTGCAGCAAGTTTCACTGGACATCTTTGAGGTTGTGACATTAAGGGTGGGGGAAGGGTAGGTGTTTACCTTGTACTTTCATATTCCTTATGATTGAACCCATCCAAAGGAGCCTAAGCTTTTTGTCCCTTACTGTCTTTTGTCCCTTATACTACTAGAATTCAGTAATTCTAATTCGTAGCAATAGAGTTGGGGATCCCAGGTCATATGCTGTCCCCTCATGGACATATAATGTACCTTCCTGATTTGCACAATAATTAAATAAACTCCTTTGTTTATCTTTGAACTGTGAGGAAGGGGGCACGTGAGGGCAGATGGTCCCTTGGGCAGTATTCCTTTCTTCAGTAGCTGGTATGACAATAGTTTTTTTGTCTTTTAAAAGATGACACTTCTGGAATTGGTGACAGAAGGAATTGTTCAATTATATTTGAAATAATTATATTTTAAAATTAGATAACAATTACTTAAGTTCTCTAGTGTCAGTGTGTGTGTGTGTGTGTGTGTGTGTGTGTGTTTGTGTTTGTGTGTGTCCGTGTGTGTGTTTCCCTAAGTGTCTGCTTGATTTCTTTCTTTCCCATGAGAAGTATAGAATTGCTTTGTGAGGCAACTTGGCCACAAGATTAGCCAGCCTTGTTCTTTAGCCCCGTGGGATTGTTGAAACCAGGCATTTAGTGGGAAGCTCACCTGACGATACGGGGATGGGACAGAGTTGGGGTAGGGAGGCAGGATGTCTTTATTCTGTCTCTTGTGAGGGGATCTGGGCCAGACAAGGCTCAAGGAATAGACATAAGGGATTTCCCTCATGTATTTTCATTTTGTCCCCAAACGGTATTGTATTTTGAAGATCTGCTAACATGGCCTTGAAGTTTGAACCTGGACTTGTTATCTGGGCCCCCAATTTTATATACTAGGCCATTCTCACAACAGTGGCCTGGAAGGCATAGGCAGTGTTGTGTGCTAATAAAACTTTCTGGTTTTTTGCAGCTATATGCCGACAGGGCTGCAGTCCTAAGCATGGTTCCTGCAAGCTCCCAGGTGACTGCAGGTAAATGACCAATGGATCTTCAGTAATTTCTCCTTTCCTTTTTTCTTGTTTTTCTTCTTTGATGCTACACAGAGACTGACTTCATTGTGAATGTGCCTCTTTTTCTTTGGAGAATGAATAAGTTGGGAAAAAACAAAGGGCACATCCAAAGCTTATTAAATCATGCCAGCTGTTTGGTGGAATGTACTTCTTTGGTCCAAAAAAAAAAAAAAACCAAACCAACAAAACTTAGCGGGCATAGCTGGCATCTTCATGTATTAACTTTTCTGTAAACTGATAAGAGATGTTTGTAATTTTCCTTAAGTGCTGATGGCCTGGACTGGGATGGAGCTTTGTGTCCTTGTGTCTCCTCCTCCACCCTGGCTTTTCCGCGGTCACCCTCCCCCACTTTTCCCATCAATAGGCGAAAGTCCAGCATTCTTTAGAATGGGATTAGTACAATCTCCTGGCCCCTTTGCAGGCGGGAGCTGGGCTGGTGCTGAGAGGTTAATGGCTGTGCTGGAATCTGCTCAGTTGAGTCTGATGAATGTCGACTCTGCTGCTGCCCTTTGAAGTCTGTTCTTTATGGTCGGGGACAATGCTGAAGCCGAACGGAAACCTAGCCTGCCTGTTTCCCCTTCCGATGCCGGTTTTGGGGGCTTTTTGAAATGTACATTATGCCAATTTGGAAAAGCCTTGTTTCAGGAAATACCTTTGGTGTCTGTGGCATTTTGACTGGCCTCACACTTTATTCTCCCAAAGCCTTTAAGAATTAGCGAATTCGATGAGACACTAAGCGGACCCTTCAGTCCTGTCACCTTTGCTCTGGAAGCTGCTCTGACTTGATCTTAAGGCACATGAGGTACCTGGTGCTCTTACTGAAAAGTAGTTCTTGATTTTTGAGGGTTTGTGCTGTACCCCAGTGGGTTGTTACCCCCGAACTAGAGAATTAACAAGGAACTATTAGAAATGCAGGCAAGAAATAGTTTCTTGACCCTACCCAAGTACCACTGACTCCCTAGCCTTTAGGTGGACCTTGGAGTGTGCCTTTGACAACCTTACTGAGTGATTTCTCCCTGAGTAAGCACTAAGGCTGCTCCTTTAACTGGTCACCTGTGGGCTTGACCTTGATGACTCTGAGCTGCACCCTATGTTCTTGTCCTGAGCCACTGGAGGGCTAACTTGAGGCTGGAGAGAGACCCAAGGCAGCTGGAAGTAAATTAAGAACAGGTTGTCCCGGAGCAAGTGGATTTGCAGGGCACTTGAACAGGATTTGCCCACTGCAGATGTGCATGGTTGCAGCTGCCTGTGACGTCCCACAGCAGTCTCTGCCAGAGACCAGAGCAGAAACCCACCTGCGGGGGGCTCTAACAAAGGCTGTTGTAGAGAAAGTGCCAGCGCCAGTTATGCTAGGGCCTTGGAACCTGCTCCCTTCTCAGATGCATATCAGCAAGGAGGCCGGCTGAGATGTGTGCCTCTGTCATCAGAATAAACACACTGCTGGGCAGGGGAGGTCCCTCCCAGCCAGAACAACAGGCTTTGTTTCCAGAATTGAGCCCTTTCTCTTTCGAAGTCTCACCTCCCACTCCCTGCCCAGACATGCACCAGTGCCCTTATTTACTTAAGGTGCAACTTTCCCACATGCCATTTGCATAGTCTCCCAGCCCAGTTCCTTCTCTCTGCCTTGAAAGAATATCAAAACAGAACCTTCCAGCTAAGGAAGTTCAGGTTGGGTCCTACTCCAGAAATAGTTGCACGGCAAGTTACCTGTAAGTTGTCTTTTGGGTTATGTATTACATGGGCTTGCTTTTTTTTTTTTTTTTCTCACTCACCCACAGGAAAAAACTTTATTGGTTCTGTTATAGACTCGGGTTGCCCCTTCCTGGGTGTACAGGCTGGTTTAGTGCCAGCCTGCCAAAAATATCAAACTTAATTATGAATCATAATCTCAGGAAAGTCTCTGTTTCTCATGAGAATGCTAATCTATCATTACCCTGGGATAACTTGGTAGATGTCTCTGTTAGGGTCAGGATTTTTGTTTGTTTTCGTTTGAAGTCATCCATGGCCTCCTGTGGTTGCTTTTTTATGCTTGGGCGTTGAACCTTCATTAATTAGGGGGTTAGGTTGGGTCCTCAGTTGTCGTGCTTGGTTTTATTAGGCAAACTGAAGAAATGTGACCATCCTTCCACTTGGGACATTGAGGGAAGGCAGTATTGCCATGGCCCCATCAGTTCCATTGTATCTTCTAAGCCAAGAATACTGATCTGACAGAGTGGCTCCCTACCCTCTTATCTCCCATTAACTTGGATATCTGCTTCTGAAGAAAATTGTTCCTACCGAATGACGTCCCCTGTTCTTAGGTCAGCCTTTTAAAATAGTCACTTGTCATTTCCACTGATGGCTCTTGTTTACAGACACCAGAATCCTGTGTCTGATTAACGTTAAGCCCCACATTCTAGTGGTTGTCGGTGTTTGGGTGTGGATGGCTGTCTTGAGAAGTTAGGAAGTAGTCAGGATTCTCAAGGGTTCAGTGGCTTCTCAGCCTGGGTGATTAGCTAATAGCTAGATTTCTATAATTTTCCCATGACCAGGATTTGCTCTTTGCCTCCAGCTCCCTGAAAGACCGCCCTTCTGGTCAGGAAGGGAGGGAGGACCACCAGGGGGTGGTTTTCTTTTTTTTCCCCCTGAGTCACAGCTGAGAGGTTTTTGCAGCGCTGGAGCTAATCCTGTGTTTCCCTAGGCTCTGCTTTAGGCTGGTTCTGCGGGGCCTACTTTTGCTCCACCTTCATGGCCTTATCGGTCTGCCTGCTGGTCCCTACCTTCCCCCAGCCTCTTTGTTTGAGGTGGATTTTGAGAGGGAGGCTCAAGTTGCCAAGGCCAGGAAACTTTGAGGGGAGAATGGTGTGAGACCTTGCCCTCTCCACCCCGGGTGAAGGTTTATGTTTGTGTTTTTGTATGGGCATCAGAAGTTCCATCTGACCCCAAAAGAGTCTGTTGAACAAGGTACTTACAAGGGAAACTCAACTCCTCTAGAACTAGATAAACTAAACTGACCCCTTCCCCCCCGTTTTTTCTAAAGTGAGAAATAACTATAAATCAGCATGCCTGGCCGGGGTAGTGGGTCACGAATGATCTATGGAACTGTTTCCCAGCGCTGTTGCTCCTCTCTCCTTCCTACAGAAATGGGTTTAGGGATCCAGGTTACTGTACTGAGGTTGCTCTCCTTCCTTTCTGTTTGACTCTACCAAACCAGTGAGGATCTTCCCTGCCACCCTCTGCTCTCACCGAATTCTGTGCACTGAGGTTGTGTGGAGGGTGGAGTTGGGCTTCTTGTGCAGCATCGCAGAGGTACATGGCTGTTGTCGCCGGAGCTCCTTCCCCTTGTATGGTCTGTCCTGACTAGGACCTGGGATTGATTTATGCCAGCCCTTACCCCTTAGTTCATTCCTGGGAGCCTGGGAAGAGAATGGCTTTGTATGGGGCACCCCATGCTGGCCGCTCCCAAGACAGCTCTCCTTTTGTCAGGGGAGGCTGAGAGGACAAACTTTGGTCCAACTCTGAAGTATTCCTCCAGAGCTCCCTGCAAGTCTTCCATCCTGTCCTTTCTGACAAAACAGAAACAGCAACAGCTGTGTGCAGTAACTGGGTGCATTCCCGGCTGCTCTGCTCAGAAGGCTAAGGGAGGGCTATGCTGTCTGTCTGCAGGTGCCAGTATGGTTGGCAGGGCCTGTACTGCGATAAGTGCATCCCACACCCAGGATGTGTCCACGGCACGTGCAATGAACCCTGGCAATGCCTCTGTGAGACCAACTGGGGTGGACAGCTCTGTGACAAAGGTATGACCACTGTGGAGCCTGGCTGTGGCCTGGGAACTTGGCAAGGGTTGAAGGAACTGAGGTTATGTGGTAGAATGACATTACTACTCTTTTTTGGGTTTTTTTTGGTGTTGCTGGAGCTAAACCCGGGGCCCTGCAGATGGTAGGGCTCAAGTATACCCCTAGCCCTATTTAACTTTTTGCAAGGGCTCTTATTAGGACTGTTTGAATTCACCTTTAATGTTTGGGTTCATTATTTGGTGGTGAGCCATATTTTTAAAACATGCATGGCCTAGAACTGAGACCAGTTAGCAGATTTTGTTGTTTTATGCTTTTTTTTTTAAAATAACCTTGGGGTCTTTTGGTAGATCTGAATTACTGTGGGACTCATCAGCCTTGTCTCAACCGGGGAACTTGTAGCAACACTGGTCCTGACAAATACCAATGTTCCTGCCCGGAGGGCTACTCAGGACCCAACTGCGAAATTGGTAAGTGATCCATGCTGGGCGGGACCCCTTTATCTTCATTTTCTGTACACTTTGTTTGAAAATCAAATAGGTTTTTTGCTTGTTTCATTGTTAAGAGACAAAGTTGAGTAGGTAGGGAAGTGGGGTTTGGATTTGGGAGGATTTGGGGGAGGAGATGAATATGATCAAGATATATTGTAGGGAATTCTCAAAAAAAAAACACAAAAAATAAAACTTGGAGCTACGAAGTAGTAGCTTGAGGTGTCAACAGTAATGGTCACCTAAGGATCTTGGGTTTATTTGTAGCTAAATCCAGTGACTCACTGAAGAAATGCAGGATGGGGCTAGACAACTGATGAACAGAGCTAGATTATTTTATTTACAATTCATTAAGATGGCATTGTTTTGATAAAGGCCTTCATGTATATTCATGGAGAAACATGACAAATTGAAGATACCCAAAGAAAAATCCATACACTTAACACACCTATAAAAAAAGATCACAGCACCTGTGATCCCAGTCCTTCTGTGAGCCTATGAACCATCTCCGAATCCCTAATGCTTTGAGGTGGTACAGACAATGGAGGTTGCAGGATTTTTACGCCAACCTCTCAGTTCCAGCAGATATTGAAAATGTGACTTGAAGCAGCTTCGTTGGAAGGTGTCTACCCTAGTCACCCCATAGCAGAGCGGCGTCACTAACTTGCTCTTGTTGCTGTTATCTGCTTAGAATAGTCGCCAAGGCAGGAGGTGGATGGTGGAGGGAAGGGAAGGAATATGGGTCCCACATGCTCTCCTCCCTTGTTGACCTGCTGGCTCCTTTCTACAGCCGAGCACGCTTGCCTCTCGGACCCCTGCCACAACAGAGGCAGCTGTAAGGAGACCTCCCTGGGCTTTGAGTGTGAGTGCTCTCCAGGCTGGACTGGGCCCACGTGTTCTACAAGTAAGTCGGTCCCAGGTTTTGTCCTGGGTCTGTTCTGGAAGGTTATTTATTGCGTTGAGAGAGAAGGTTGATGGGAGAGACCTGGGCTGGTCCAATGTGTGCATTAGTGATATGTCTACCTTGGCGGGAGAGGGGTGGGTACCTTCAACAGTTGGGTGGGTGGTCTAATAGCACTTGAACAATTTCCAGAATCCCCTTTCTACCCATTAAGGTACCTAGTGATGTGCCTGTGATGGATAGAATCAGATTCCTTTGCATATGAGTTTTGGACTTGTCTCCCCCAATTCTGTGGGACAAGAAGTGAGACCAACTATTGAATATGATATGGTCATAGGGATCCAAGAGAACCAAGAGAAGGAATTGTGTTGCAGCTTGGCTGTGAGGCTCGACCAGATTATTGGGGTGCTTTTCAATGAAGAGCTCTGGTCACACACAATACCAGAATTAGGCAGTCTGTGGTCTTTAATGAACTCCTGGAGTTTTGAGGTTCGGCCAAGCCTTAAAACCACTGTCCTTGGCACCTTAGGGAGCAGTATGTGGCATGGTGAAGGATGTGGGCTCTGGAGGTGGTAGGTACCTCTGCCCTTGCCATGACTTTGGGACCCCAGCAGTCGTTTCAACCTTTCCTGAGCTGCCTTTAACCAGGGCAGTGGCAAGCAGTTCCCATTTGTGAGGGTTGCCATGCAGTCTTGGTGAGCCAATCTGTAAATCAAGTGTGGCACACATTATAAATGAATGAGATCTCTGGTGGGGGCTTCTGCAGCCTTGGTCCTTGTGACTTTTGGGAAAACTTGGAAGCCAATCACAGATGTTTTCTGTGTGTAAGAAAGTGACTTTTCTGTGCCTCCTCTTTTCCATCTCTGAGCCATGAAGGAAAAAGTGTTCTTAAAATAAAGATTAAGCAGAGGTGAATGTCCCTTGTCACCACTGAGTTGATGCTCTGTATGTCTCCAGCTATCTTTTCTTCATCTGCTGCTTAGAGACGGATTAACTGAACTAGGGCAGTAGGGGATTTAAAGCTAAAATCAAAGCTTGGGCCTTTCTGTCACCTCCCTTACTTGTGGCTCTCCTTGGCCATGTATTGTAGCAGGTGTCCCGTTCTTAGGTGAGGGCTCCTCTTCTGGAGGGTGCCGCTGCATTATCTAATTGCCAAGTGGGTCAAATGAAATTAACCTGCTGGGCCTCTCTTGTTCTCATTGGACAGACATTGATGACTGTTCTCCAAATAACTGTTCCCATGGGGGCACCTGCCAGGATCTGGTGAATGGATTCAAGTGTGTGTGCCCGCCCCAGTGGACTGGCAAGACATGTCAGTTAGGTAAGAAAACTCTTGTGACCATAAATTCTCTGCCAAGGTTGGCTCTGTTCATTAGAACTGTGAGGAAAGATGAGCATGTGGCTGGCAGTGTGTGTGTGTGTGTGTGTGTGTGTGTGTGTGTGTGTATGTGCGCGTGCGCGCTTGCTTCATCATACTAAGTAATTATCAGGGTCTAATGGGCCTTGGGAGAAATAACTTACATGCAAATGGCCTAGCACTTTTAGGTCCTGTGGGAAAGTCCTGGGATTCCTTGAACCATGTCAATCGCCTGTCCGAGGAGTGTGCAGCTGGGTTCCAAACAGGGATGACCTCATGAGGAATGAGCTGTCTGCATTCTTTGTACCACATTTAAATCCCAGCAACTGGGCTGCCCTGGGTTTTGCAGAGAGCTGCCTGGTGACTTTCTGTCATTCTGTTGGGAACTGATTGTTAGCCGGCAGCCCAAAGGAAAGTTATCAATTAGCGTCCCTTATTGGATAAAGGCTAGGGAGAGGCTCCGAGGCTCGGGATAGAGGACACCTACTATTGCTTATTTAGCCAGCTTGTTAAAATGTCTCGTATTTCACACAGACTCTATGGTGCTTCTTTTTAAGGGGATGAGGGGGGCGGGAGGGGGGACAAACCCCCCATTTGTCACTGCTCATCCTTGCTTCTTTTCAGATGCAAATGAATGCGAGGCCAAACCTTGTGTAAATGCCAGGTCCTGTAAGAATCTGATTGCCAGCTACTACTGTGATTGCCTTCCTGGCTGGATGGGTCAGAACTGTGACATAAGTGAGTGACTTGGTCTCGGTGGTGGTGGTTGTTTTTGTGAAATTTGGGTGATGGTGCCTCTTAGCTATTCATCCCCCTGCTGCAGTTCTGAAACTTCTTTCTCTTGCTTTGTGGTGCTAGGGCTAGAACCCACTGCTTTGTAGGAGCTGTTTAGGCTCTCTCTGGCTGAAGGGAAGGAAAACCTTATATTATAGCGGGAAGGGAATGTTTTTGGAGAGGGAGTGGTCGGGCTAGCACAGCAAGGAAAACATACAATTTATCGGGCTTGTTAGCTGCTAAAATTGGGCATATTCTGATAAGGTGATTGAAACAATGAGGTGTTTCACTCCCTTGTCCTGGAGGATTAGGGAGGGACCCCACTCAATGTAATAACTTTATCTCACCGGAAGCACAGGGAAATCTGATTGAAACTTATCAGCCCTGTACTTTTCAGGTAAGCCCAGTTGAATGTTATGTGCCTCTTTAACGCAATGACTTGTTTATGTTTTTTCAGATATCAATGACTGCCTTGGCCAGTGTCAGAATGACGCCTCCTGTCGGGTATGTAGATCATTGCTTAAATGGAAACAGTCTTAAGATTTATGTGATACTAGGAGGGTCTTGTTCCCATGGGATTAGAAATGTAGGTGAAAAGCCGAGTCCCTCAACAACCTTAGCTTCCCCAGAGCCATTAAAAGGCATGTGTTCAGAACTGCAGCAGCCATGTTAAACCACTGACGTTCTGTGTTTGTGCACACATAGAAACATCTGCATGTGTTTCTCCCCCTTCTCCTTTTCCAGGACTTGGTTAATGGTTATCGCTGTATCTGTCCACCTGGCTATGCAGGCGATCACTGTGAAAGAGACATCGATGAATGTGCTAGCAACCCCTGCTTGAATGGGGGTCACTGTCAGAATGAAATCAACAGATTCCAGTGTCTGTGTCCCACTGGTTTCTCTGGAAACCTCTGTCAGGTGAGTCGAGGCAAACCCTTCAGATCACCAAGCTTTAACATTGAAACTTTTGCTCTGCCACCGTCCTTGTCCCCTCCCCCTTCCTCCTTGCCTCCTCCCCTCCCCTAGTGCTTAGGCCTCTGACTTCTACTAGCGCCCTGCTAACTAGGGAATTTCTGTTCGACAGTTGCTGGTAGAAGGGGTTGTAGATTGAGTTTCTTCTTGATTGCTGTGGCCTGTTTGCTTGACTTAGAGTTTCATTCCATAGCCCTGTTTTTGCTCTGTACTTCTGCCCTGTGGCTGAAGGATTTCCTGGGATGTGGTTCCATGGGTATATGGGTTCTGTGGGGATGTTGTGTACAGGGCGTCTCCTTGTAGAAGTGGTTGGGGAGGGGTTAGGTGTCTACCGCCTAGAGAAGCAATGGTGACACCTCTGTTTTACTTTGATCCTTTCCTTCTTACTCTGCCACTTGACAGCTGGACATTGATTATTGTGAGCCCAACCCTTGCCAGAATGGTGCCCAATGCTACAACCGTGCCAGTGACTATTTCTGCAAGTGCCCTGAGGACTATGAGGGCAAGAACTGCTCACACCTGAAAGACCACTGTCGCACAACCCCCTGTGAAGGTATCTCCCCCCGCCCCCCGCTTCCCCTGCACCTGTCTATCTTTAGCGCATCTCCCACTGCCGCCCCTTATTAAGTGGTAAACGACGAGGAGGAAGGCTTGCAGATGGGAACAACTTTATCTGGTCACTTAGGGGAATGGAGAACATATGGAGCTAATCTGTCAGGCTGCCAGTTGGGAGAGCCATGTATATGAGTAGCCCAAGGGAGAGAATGCAAAGTTCATTTATCATTCCAGTTCAGAGGGGGCCGAGTTTGTGACAAAAGGAATTGATCCGAGAAGCCCTGTGAGTGGTGCTCTGTATCGGAAGTTACAGTAGCCATGGCATTTAGAATGTCACTAGGGCTTGACTACTTGACAATTGTGTGTGTGTGTGTGTGTGTGTGTTTCATTTAAAAATAAGCCCATTGGCCTATGGCTACCTATATTGGGCAGTATAACTTTAAACTTATAGAGGTTTGAATTTTAGCTTTGCTTCAGATAGAGAAGGCAAGCCAGGCAGTGGCTTTTAGTCCCAGCACTAAAAGGAGGCAGAATCAGGTGTTTGAGGACAGCCAGGGTTACAGAGGAACCATGCCTTGAAAAACCAAATAAATAAGAATTTAAAAAAGAAAAAAGGAAAAGAAAGATAGAGGCAAAAGTATGGAGGTGTTCTTTCTTATTTGACAACATTTAATAAATTAGGTATTAAGGTGCAATTAAAAGTAACTTTAAAAAATATTCTGACCGCCCGGAAGTCCTAACTTTACCTGTCATAGGAACATTATTGGGGTTTTGGTCTCCAAGCTCCTCTTGATGTCTTATTAACTCATTAGCCCAAGGGTGGCCCTCTCCAATCAGGCAGGCATGCGCTAAGTTCTCTGCTTAGAAATGCTGCCTGTGGGAGTGTGGCTGGAGTCTGATCCCAAGCCTGTCTTCAGTGATTGACAGCTGCACTGTGGCCATGGCCTCCAACGATACGCCTGAAGGGGTGCGGTATATCTCTTCTAACGTCTGTGGTCCCCATGGGAAGTGCAAGAGCCAGTCGGGAGGCAAATTCACCTGTGACTGTAACAAAGGCTTCACCGGCACCTACTGCCATGAAAGTAAGAGTCCACCGGGAATCGGGAGCCCAGTGGGTACCCAGCTTGGGGAGCACTTGTGTTTGAATTGCTTTAGTCAGAAACAAAGGTGGAGGAGACCAGGAAAGGTTTATTTAGGTCCCATATGGAGGTAGGAGTCAATTGATATAAACACCAACAGCCTCTTGAGCTTCCCAAGATGACTTTGTAACGTCCTGGAATCTTATTTGGGTGGTCCTTCTTTTCTGTAGAAGTTTCTTGCCCAGGCCTACCAAATAAGCCAATGTGTGAGGCTCTTAAAAAGGGCGGCCCCCTCCAGAAGTGTCTGCCTACAAAGGGTGGTGGTGGTTCCAGGTGCATTCTCAGGAGGCAGCTGTGGAGGTCACTAGACAGCGTTTGGTGACGTCATGTTGTGCCCCTCGGCTCCTCACTTTCCCTTGCCCTTCCTTTCACAGATATTAATGACTGCGAGAGCAACCCCTGTAAAAATGGCGGCACTTGCATAGATGGCGTTAACTCCTACAAGTGTATCTGCAGCGATGGCTGGGAGGGGGCCTACTGTGAGACCAGTGAGTCTGCTGCTGCTCTGGGGGACAGATGGCTCCAGGGGGAGGGATGGGGGTGGGAGGGATGGAAGCCTTTCTTTGCTTTGGTCTTCCGGTGACTGTGATGACCTCATCTCATGTATCACCTTGGCATTTATTAAGGCTGCTGGGCAGCAACGGGGAGGAGTGACGGCTGGGGAATGATGGAAATAGATTGGTAGTTAGAATAAGGGCCTGGAAGGAACCTCTCTGATCTGATTGTAATTTTTGTCCATCTGGACTTTAATTGCCATCGGCATTCCAGAAGATTGTATCCTGTCTTCCTAATTTGTATTCATTCTTCCTGGCTGGGAATTTCTCGAAAAGGGTGATTATATTGAAGTCCCAGGACAACCCACTTGTTCTTGGAGGCAGTATAGAAAGCCAGGGTTGGATCTCACCATAGGAAAGGTACCCTTGTTATCATGAATGCACTTGGAATCGCCTTCAGCTGTGTGTCTCTTTGGTTCTAGACATAAATGACTGCAGCCAGAACCCCTGCCACAATGGGGGTATGTGTCGAGACCTTGTCAATGACTTTTACTGTGACTGCCAAAATGGATGGAAAGGAAAGACTTGCAATTCACGTGAGTGTTGCTGCCAGGCTCCTCCTGTCTGTCTTCTGCGGGAGGGGAGCTCTCCAGCAGAGACCCTTATGACCCAAGGTCATCTTTCTTCAGGTGACAGCCAGTGTGACGAGGCCACGTGCAACAATGGTGGGACCTGCTCTGATGAAGGGGATGCGTTTAAGTGCATGTGCCCTGGTGGCTGGGAAGGAACAACCTGCAACATAGGTAACCTTCTGCCTTAGGAGGGATGAGCTGGGGGCATGGCCGTCATCTGTGCTTCTCTGCCACTAGGCTCCTGGGACTTCATGATCATTTTTGTGGGTCTGGTTCTTGCCCCCTCAGACCACCTGGAATCCTCAGCAAGGGTGGCCTTAACCTTCTTTTGTCTTATAGCCAGGAACAGTAGCTGCCTGCCAAGCCCCTGTCACAATGGAGGCACCTGTGTGGTCAACGGTGACTCCTTCACCTGTGTCTGCAAAGAAGGCTGGGAGGGGCCTATTTGTACTCAGAGTGAGTGGCCTTTCTTGAATTCTTCCTGGGCCCTTGCAGCCTATCCTTGACACTCATGGGGACTTGGAATTGAAACCAGAGCCACTGCTGTTTGATGCCTGCTTCTGTGTCACCTGGGTCCTTACTAATGATTTTGATGGGATACAGCCCTGACCTGGTCATGAGAAAGTCACTCGTGAGATAAGTGGGGACAGATGGCTTCTCTGTTCCCAGCTCTGGTCTGACCAGCAGCTTGCCTCCTTCCATTCCCACCCCCATCCCTGCCCCCTTTCCCTACCAGGGCCTCTTCCTGTGTACATGTGTCCCACGGCAAATGAAACCGAGTATGGTTCAGGCCTGCTTCCAATTTAGAATAGGTTTTCATCATATCTGACTGGTGTTAAGTGTGATTGTATCATTTGGGTGTTGAGGAAATAAGTCAATGGTGTTTGTACAGAGACCCCCAAAGTTAAGTTTTTTGTTTTTTTTCTTTGCAGATACCAATGATTGCAGCCCTCATCCTTGGTAAGTGTGGCAACTTGGCTGTAAGGTGCATGGGAATCTCCAGGGATGGAGGTGAAAATGTAGGTTCTGATTCAGGAGGTCTGTGGTGGGGCTGTGTGTTTCTAACAAGCTCCCAGGTGACCCTGGCCTGCTGCTCTGTGGACCACACTTTAATTATCCAGGTTGTGTCTTCATTTAGAGCAATGATTCTCAACCTTGGGCTGCACACGAGAATTACCTGGGGAGCTTTTAAAAGTCCCAGTGCCTGGGCTGCAACCGAGACCTAGGAAATTAGATTCTCAGGGGGTGGTACCCAGGCATCAGTATTAAGCTCCTCAGTCAGCAGCAGATATGGCCTGGGGTGAGAGCTGATGTTCTGGCAGGCAGGGCTTCATGTGATGGGTGGGTTGTAGACCTGGATGTTGGTAACTAAGGTTACCTTTGATTTCTTAGTTACAACAGTGGGACCTGTGTGGATGGAGACAACTGGTATCGGTGTGAATGTGCCCCAGGTTTTGCTGGGCCAGACTGCAGGATAAGTAAGTACCACTGTATCTCATTTTCCCATGGCTTTACTTGTCCATCCGCCTCGGCATTCAAATCTTTCATCTTTAAGGACAATTAAGAGCATAGTTCCAATTAATCTCCTTCCTCCAACTTGGATATGAATGCCCTTGGCTGATGTCCTCCGTGGTCATTCTCTGGGTGGCACAGCCTTCCTTGTTCTCAGGGAGCGTGCCAGCCATAGAATTTGACAGCTAAGCTATGCGGGGGCCCTGAGGAAAGTGTATACTTCCCTCGTGATTAGCATGAAACTATGGCTAAGCCATTGTCTATGCAGACAGCTGGGTCTCTGGCTTCTATAGACTTTTCTGTAGTGGGTTTGACTAAGCCCCAGAGAAATGATTAGAATCAAAAAGTGGGAGAAAAACTGAATTCTAAGTTTTTTCTACTTTAAAAACACCCTCCCCCCAGATGCACATACAAGTGCAGAATACTTTGTTTCTGTTGTCCTTTTCCTCAATCCTTTGAAATTATAGTGGTAGTTGCAGTCTTACTGTCTGAGACGGGCTGGACTTCAGCACTAGGTGGATAGGCTGTATCTGCTTTGCCTTCTAAGGCAGGCAAAGGATGGTCTGGGGGGCCACATCAGTCCCAGCTGTTTCTCTAAGTGAAATTTTATTGTATTGGGCTATACTTACTTTCTCTTACCCATTTTCTGCACCTAGCTACAGGGTGCTGCCAGACACCAGTCACTGGGACAGATATTATGGTCAAATGGAGTTAAACTTTTCACTCTGACCGATTTTCAGCCTTGCTCTAAAGTGTACTGTCAGAGGAGAGAGAACCTAAGGGAAAATGCTGCCCCTCCAAAGGTTCTCAGCTTTAGACGTCAGGACAACGGTGGCCTTTGGGAGCCAGTGGCTAATAGAAGATTTATGAGTGATTAGTGATATGTCTGTTGCATACAACAAGCTTGGAAGATCACCAAGCTTGTACTTAAGGATTTGGATGCTTGTCGATGTTTATAAAACAAAACAAAACAAAAAAAATGAAAAAAAAAAAACCTTTCTATTAAAGCCTAAACTTGAACCTGTTTCTTTAGACATCAATGAATGCCAGTCTTCACCTTGTGCCTTTGGGGCCACCTGTGTGGACGAGATCAATGGCTACCAGTGCATCTGCCCTCCAGGACATAGTGGTGCCAAGTGCCATGAAGGTAGGTGTGCCAGTGTCTGGCTACCTGTGTATCTTCTAAGTCGAGTGGACATTGCAGCTACCATTTGACTCTTCACCATAGGGAGGAAGGGAAAAGTAGAAAGGTAGCTATTGATTTCTGTTGCCACAAAATTGCTGTTACAAAGTTCCTTAAATTCTTAAAACCCAGTGGCTTGCAGTATCTATTTTTGTGGCATATAGCGTGATGGGTGAGCAGAGTAACTATTCCAGGTCCAGTTCTGGCTGGCTGATCATCAGCTGTCTTTGAGGCATGTACTTTTCATAATATATGGCAGGCACCTAGGGGGCCAGCTCAACTGTGAAAGCTCCGTTAAAGGGTCTCTCAGGTCATATCCAAGAGTGAGCAGTCAATTGGGGTGGCCGATGCACGTGCCTGACATTGTAGGAGGAGCTGTCACCATGTGGCAAAGGTCCTAGGTGTAACCATTTCTTAACAGGGAGGGGGTAAAAAAAAATTCAGAACCGTGCTCCAGTCTGTGGCAAAGGAAACTCCTACTTAAGTGTCTCCACCCCTCAGTTTCAGGGAGATCTTGCATCACCATGGGGAGAGTGATACTTGACGGGGCCAAGTGGGATGACGACTGTAACACCTGCCAGTGCCTGAACGGACGGGTCGCCTGCTCCAAGGTAGGGCGATGAAAGTTTGCTGCACTTCCTCAGCGTTAATCACGGGTGGCCATTCCTGCTAAGCCTGACCAGCTCCTGTTTTCTCCTCCCCAGGTCTGGTGTGGCCCTAGACCTTGCAGGCTTCACAAAGGACACAGTGAATGCCCCAGTGGGCAGAGTTGCATTCCGGTCCTCGATGACCAGTGCTTCGTACACCCCTGCACTGGTGTGGGCGAGTGTCGATCCTCCAGTCTCCAGCCGGTGAAGACCAAGTGCACATCTGACTCCTATTACCAGGATAATTGTGCAAATATCACTTTCACTTTCAACAAAGAGATGATGTCTCCAGTACGTAACTTCTTTAATGAGAATGGGAGTGTGTCTGCTTGTTCCAATGTGGTATGGCAACTGAGGGGGTCATCTCTATAGCCAAAGCTGTCTCTTAGAACCAAGTGAAGCTTGAATCTAGCAGTTGATGAGACTGTGAGCCTTTTTTTCATCCATTGTTTACATGTGTGTTAATGTTTTTGTTTTAATCATTGTAGGGTCTTACCACCGAGCACATTTGCAGCGAATTGAGGAATTTGAATATTCTAAAGAATGTTTCTGCTGAATATTCAATCTACATAGCCTGTGAGCCTTCCCTGTCAGCAAACAATGAAATACATGTGGCCATTGTGAGTATAAGACCATTTCACTGCTAATTATATGATTACAAGGGAGTTAAGTTAGGCGATATCAAACAGCAATTCCATTGAAAGCATTAGGTAGCCTTGCTGTCAATTTATTTTGAATGATGACTACCATCTGATAATCCACTTTTTTTTCTAGTCTGCGGAAGACATCCGGGATGATGGGAACCCTATCAAGGAAATTACTGATAAAATAATAGAACTTGTTAGTAAACGTGAAGGAAACAGCTCCTTTTTTGCTGCTGTTGCAGAAGTCAGAGTTCAGAGGCGTCCTATGAAAAACAGAACAGGTGGGTACCTATTTGGAATACATCCTTTCCTGGAGGCTGTGAAGTTGGTGTGACCAGACCATCTAGGGAAGCCATCAGTTGGGAATGATCTGACAACCACCTCTTGCATCTTAGAAACCCCTCTACTAAGAGAACTCAGATCAATCTACTTGCCCAAGGTCACAAAACCTATACTGGTCTTGGCTGATGACGGCAGAGAGGTACACCTGACCCTTCTAGCCTTCTGGCATGCTGTGTGCACTATCTTATTGGCAAGCTCCCCAAGAAGAGGTGTGATCTAAATCCACTGCAAAGCCCTGGGGCAGAGTGGTACCTGCCCTGATGCTGTACAAAGGCAGTGTTGGCATTTTTATCGTAGCATAGCTTGTCCTGAGTGCTGAGAGGACGGCTTGATGGCCTGTGAGAATACTCAAATTCACCCTTTGATGCTCTGGAGCATCACCGTTCTTCTGACTCTGGGGAATTTGCGGTGTTCACACTTGCATTTGGGTTTCTGTTAATTCTGAAATCAGCCCTGATCCTAAGCCACCAAAGTAGCCAGACTCCCTGGGACCAGAAACTATCCCTGGCGTGTGGAGTTGGGAGATATCATAGGAGTACTCCTCTAACTAGCTGGTGCCTCTGGAGACAAGATCTTAAGGGGCCAGTGTCTCAGCCAGACCAAGCTGTGAAGTGACAAACTGAAGCAAGCAGTTGTGAAAAGGGACTTGTCCTCACAGTGCCTCTCTTAGGGACCGAATATAGGAGAACCGCCGTAGGTATTCTGTTCCTGGGCTGAGAGTTCAATTAATTGGTCTTTGGCCTGTCTTTCAGATTTCCTGGTTCCCCTGCTGAGCTCTGTCTTAACGGTGGCTTGGGTCTGTTGCTTGGTGACGGCCTTTTACTGGTGTGTTCGGAAGCGGCGGAAGCCCAACAGCCACACTCATTCTGCCTCCGAGGACAACACCACCAACAATGTGCGGGAGCAGCTGAACCAGATCAAAAACCCCATTGAGAAACACGGAGCCAACACAGTCCCCATTAAGGATTATGAGAACAAGAACTCCAAAATGTCCAAGATAAGGACACACAACTCCGAGGTGGAGGAGGACGACATGGATAAACACCAGCAGAAAGTCAGGTTTGCCAAACAGCCAGTGTACACGTTGGTAGACAGAGAGGAAAAGGCCCCCAGCGGCACACCGACAAAACACCCGAACTGGACAAACAAACAGGACAACAGAGACTTGGAAAGTGCCCAGAGCTTGAACCGGATGGAGTACATCGTATAGCAGACAGTAGGCTGCCACCGTAGGTAGAGTCTGAGGACACCCTTGGGGCTTGTAGTTTTCTTTAAACTGTTGTCGTATTCCAGTCTGAGGCTGTTGACTTAGAATCCTGTGTTAATTTAAGTTTCGACAAGCTGGCTTCCACTGGCACCGGTAGTTTCTGGGGTTGACTGGGCAATCGAGTGCAGCGCTCACAGCTATGCAAAAACTAGTGAATGTGCCTGGGTGTACATTCCCCTGCAGCCGACACATCGGGGCTCCCGGGAGCTGCCCAGCCCTAGGCCAGGAGCTTCCACTTGTGCCAGCGGTCCTAATGGTGAGGCAGCCTTAGGATCATAGTTTTATTTATATTTATTGACTCTTGAGTTGTTTTTGTATATTGGTTTTATGATGACGTACAAGTAGTTCTGTATTTGAAAGTGCCTTTTGCAGCTCAGAACCACAGCAACTATCACAAATGACTTTATTATTTATTTTTTTTATTGTATTTTTGTTGTTGGGGGAGGGGGGTCTTGATGTCAGCAGTTGCTGGTAAAAATGAAGAATTTAAAGAGGAAAAATGTGTCAAAAGTAGAATTTTTTATAGCTATGTAAATAATTCTTTTTTTATTAATCACTGTGTATATTTGATTTATTAACTTAATAATCAAGAGCCTTAAAACATCATTCCTTTTTATTTATACGTAATGTGTTTAGAACTGAAGGTTTTGGATAGCGTTGTAAGCATATGAGGTTTTTTTTTTTCTGGTGAACTTTTCTCATTCCATGTTGCCTGTAAGCCAGAATTAAGGTGTTTGGAAATAGTTTCTCCTGCAAGGATAAGATAGGCTTCTTCACCTGGGAGTACTAATGGAATTTTTTTTCTGACGTCAGGTGTTCCATCCCTTCCTGTATTGCATTGCTTTAAGGCGTTTTAAGGATGACTGAGGCAGATTGAGAATTAGTCTAGAACAGGTTCTTTTTTTTTTTTTTCCTTTCTTTTTCCTGCTTTAGACTTGAAAAGAGACAGGCAGTCGATCTGCTCCAAAGCAGTTTAAGGGAACAAACTGAGCTATGATTTACTGTAGCCAGAATGTGAGTGGTTGAATCCCATTAAAAATATCAGATTAATTGTGACGTTGGAAGCACACCAGTCTTCCTTTGTAAATTCTGATTTCTTTTTCACCATTCGTATGTAATGCTGAACCACTTGTCGCTTTGATTTCGTTGTTGTCTACTGCATTTAGGGAGTATTCTAATAAGCTAGATGAATACTTGAACCATAAAATGTCCAGTTAGATCACTGTTTAGATTTGCCATAGAGTACACTGCCTGCCTTAAGTGAGGAAATCAAAGTGCTACTACCAAGTTCAAGATCAAAAAGGCTTATAAAACAGAGTAATCTTGGTTCACCGTTGAGAGCGGGAAGATACTTTGTATTGTCCTATTAGTGTTATATGAACATAAAAATGCATCTTTGATGTGTTGTTCCTGGCAATAAATTTTGAAAAAGTAATATTTATTAAATTTTTTGTATGAAAACATGGAACAGTGTGGCCTCTTCTAAGCTTCTGCAGTTCTTGCTGGCTTTTCCATCCCACCGTTCTGTGCTGGTCATTCAGTCTGATGGAGCATCTGAAAGGGGCCAGGGCTATGCACTTTTGAAGCCTTTCAAACAGCAAAGTTTATCTGGGTTCTCAAGAAATCTTGGGGCTGCTGTGAGGACGGGAGCTGTGGGGGCCCCCGATTCCCTTGTTATTTGACAAGTGTGGATACTGCTTGAATAAACACCACTGGATTAATGGCTTGCAGTGTGGAGGTGCATTGTTTGGGAGCATGCACAGGGAATGCCCATTGCCCTGGCAGCACTGTCAGGCTTTTCAGCAGTTTGGGATTGGCATCGGGGTGAAGAGGGAGACTTATAGCGCTCTTTCATTTTTCTCCTCGCTGTTTGGATTGAATGGCTAGTGTCACCTGGCTGTCATTACAGACGACAGGCCTATCCCTGGAGGTTCTGTTTGCCACACAGTGGCTAGTCTGATGCTAGGGTCCACCTAGTGACCACCTTGACCTGGACAATGGGTGTTGTGCTGCCTCACCATGCAGACTGTGGGTGCTAGGTATCTGACTTTCTGAGAGCTTACAAGATCCTACTGCTCTCTATATCTGCAAAGGGCAAGAACTGCAGCTCCCAAGTGGCTCCAGGGGCCTTGTCCCCTCCTCCCCCCCCCCCCCCCGCACTGCGGGATTCAGGCGGCTGGCCTCTGGTTCCTCTTTGGCTAGGAATAAGTTGGGAAAGCTCATGGACACATTCCAGGAACTATGCAGAGTCACTAGGAATTCCCTGCTTCCCGTTAGGAGGCCAAAGCTTACCTTTCTCAGAATGCTCCCTCGCACCTAGCATTTGGACTTACTCATAGCTCCCTGAACTTACTGGTCTAACACAAACGGGGTCAACCAATGTTGAAGAGGCATGCTCTGTTTTGTCTACAGAAAATTTTCTCTTTTTAAGCAGTCTAGGGATTATTCTCAGGTGGGCAACTCTTTTTAGGGGCTTTAAGTGTTCCCAAAACCTCTGAGCATGAACAGAAACCATCAGAGCATGAACAGAAACCATCAAAGGATTCAATGTCTCTAACAGCCCTTAGAGCGCCCAGCCGTGTTTTGTTTGGGTACCTCATTGAGGTACTTCGGAAGGACCCAGATAGTGATGAGTTTAGATGCCCATGCCATTTTGCCTTGGTGGAGCAATACTTTGTCATTAATCTCTGCAGGAAGACAGCTGGTTTCTGCAAGGTGGGGTCAGAGGTAGGGACCCTATAAGCCAGGAGACAATCTTGTTAAGCAGCACCAGATTCAAATAGCATTCTAAAGTAATACCTTGTTCTGGTGGTTTGTAAACTTGGATTCTGCAGGACTCTAGAATTCCTTGGATAGCTGCCAAGTAGTTCTGTGCCAAGAAAAAAAAAATTAATGAGCTTCTGCAGTTCTTCATTCCAGGAGGGAAGTGATCTTGAGATTCATGGGTGTTGTCTTGACGAGCCTTTGGTCCCAACACTGAGTAGTGGGAGGGCATAGGTCAGACTCCTGTGGGCACGGCTCAGAGCCAGGATTGTGGAGAGAGAAGGAAGCGAAGGAGGCCCAGTTATGCTGGGGTCGGGGAGGAGAAAAGAGGACTCGGCTTCAGTCCTCCCAGAGATGTTCTCAGCCCTCCTGCAAGAAGCTTTGGGAGAGAAACCTTTCGGGCTAGAATCCAAAAGTTAGAATACACCATGAGATGCCAGAAGGGAATTACCCTCAGGTAATTTTTACCTGAGACGCTGTCCCCGGATTCTAGAAAACTGCAGAGACGGAACACTTTAACTAAATGCAAGTGAGTCTGCATGCCTTCCACTTTCTTCAGTGCAGAACTGCAGGCCCAGCCCAAGACCCTGTGGGATCAGAAGTCACCCAAGTAGGATCTGCGTCTACATTTTCAACAGGCTTTCACCTCTGTCCCTTCCCCCCTTTGCTTGCACACAGTAAAATTTGAGAGCAGCTCCACTGAAGTACTAAAGTATATGCTCTTCATTAATTACAATGTTTTCCCTCCTTGTTAAATGGAATTAAGTAGCCTGGAAGCCAGTTTGTTGCTAAATTACCACCTGACATCATTTTTAAGTAAAACGATTACACTGCCCCTTAAGCAAGCTGTGGGCTATGTGATTCATCTTTATTAGCTGATCTGAGGGGTCAGTGAGTCAGTTAACTTATTTAGTAATATTTCTTTGGTAGAAAGGAGCCGAGGAAAGCAGATGTACAGTCCCCACCTTTTTAAGTGTTATACCTGCTTGCCTCGAAAGTGAACAAAGTAAGCTGTTAAATATCAGCTGCTTTTAAAGAAACAAAACAAAAAACTGTCCTAGAAGTCCATCGGGGTTTGAACTTCAGCTGAATGAAGCCCCACCACTTCCGTTTTGACTGTGGCTTGCTTTCTTGCCTCTACTGGGAATGAGAAACAGGAGTTCAGAGGTTCCCGGGCTGGGAAGACATAAGCACATGGGTTATGGGAAGCCTTCTCCTGCTAATGTGTATTTATACTTTGTAAGCTCTGATTCATCCAAGCATTGGAACACCAATCTGCTTCCTGAGGTTCAGTTTTTAAATAGATAGTTTGCAAAAACAACAATTATTTTTCTTAACATTTTTTCCCCACTGCACACGCAGCTAAACATCCTGGCTCAGACTATGTCAGTCTCTAACAATGCCAACAAATGGCTCGGTTATCCAAGGTAGAATGAGGCCCCTGGAGGCAGTTCTTTGAGGTTCTTGTCCCAGAAGCCTTAAAAGCAAAGTTTAGAAGTCATTAGGACAATCTCGTTGCATCACTTCAACCTCATGCAGTGTTTCTGGGTGTACTAAAAGTAATGAATTTTTTCTTGGTGAGCAGTTGTTTTTCAGTGGTCGTGACAAGGGCAAGCAAGGTTGGGGGTGGGGTGGGTGCTTGCAGGACTGTGGCTGTGTGGTTGCCTGGCAAGGCAACCTAACAAGGGACCCAGCACCTGCATGGCATCCTCTGAGACCATGTCAAAAGGGTGTGGCTCCCTTGCTTTGGACATACAGTCTACCAGCACTACTTGCTCTTGCATGCCAGGTACAACCTTTCTGGCACAGAGTGTGTTTCTTTCAAGTCCAAAGCAGCTTTTACAAGTCTCAAATTATGTATCATTATGCACGGGTCCGGTATTAACCTGTGATATGCAAGTCAGGGAAATTACCTTAGAGTAAAGGCTCTTAAATCCAGTAAGAAGCTTGAATGAAAGTCTGCCCGTAGCCTCCCCAACCCATCCCTCTGAAAATACCCAACTAGAGTACAAAAGGTGGAATCCTTTATCCACAGAGCAAAAATGGGTACCAGCAACATAGAAGTTGCAGCTTTAACGTTGTGTTGTCCTGGCAGGATGTGTGTGGCTCCTGGTGCTTCCAGGGGAGGCACAGGTTTGCAGCTGCTCTTCTAATGACTACTCAGGCAGCCATACTGATTGTCCCCTCTGTGATTAGCATAAGGGTGGCGGTGGCGGGGAGAGCTTGTTTGCTTCATCCTCCCAGAGACTTGTGGTTGAAAACTCTCCTTCACGGAGTCACTGAATGCCAGTATAAGCCACGGTCCTCCTCATCAAAGGATCCCAGAGGGGCAAACTGAGGCCTCAAGAGGTTTGGGGGTTGTTCGGACAGCAAAAGCCAGGGCTAGAATTTGGAGCCCCTCCTTCCTGAGCTTCTCGGTGTTGTGCTTCATCTGGGAACTTACCAGATTTATGCCAGGATCCAGCCTTGGCTGAGATCTCCATGAAGCATTGTGATCGGTGCTAAACAGGAAATAAATAAAAGCTCATGGAGGCTCCAGGGAGAATCCGCTGTGACATACCCGAACTACATTTACCTTGATGGTGGCATCTCCGAGTCAGGAAACCGTAGGTGTTTTTTGAATCGTAGATGAAGTCCCAGCCCTTTGGGCTGTTGCTTTGTTCTTGAGAAGTTTCAGACTTCCTCTTTAGGTCCTGCTTCATAGAATTAGAGAATGAATTGCAGGAAAGGGGTACTGAGAGGAAACAGGCAGGTCTCCACAGATTTCACCCTTCCCTCGCTGTGTGCACACACAGTTCAGTTACATGTATATACATACATGCTCATATGCATGCATGTGTACACAGAACTTGATTGGTATTTTTAAAACTGTGGTGTCACTGCTGGGTCTGCCTGCCTCCCCATACAACCGTCCTGTTGGGGTGGCCTGGTAGTAGCTGCTACACAATTACCTCTCATCCCATGCTCCCTAAGCATGCCTGCCTCACTAGGGAGGCTCCTTCTGTATTATAGTAGAAAAACCATCTGACCATTTAAAATTACTAAAATCCAGATTGAACGACTGAGCCAAAGGTAGCTATGGTTGCTACAGCTGGCTGTGACAGACACATCTCCACCACTGCAGAGCTGCAGCTCTGCTTTCCCTCACTAAAATGCTTCTCATTTCCTGCTTTCTCCCACTCAGGCTGAAGAATTAGAATCTCCCTCTTGAGTCATCTTTTACCCCTCTGTCCCTATTTGTAATGTCAGTGTGGCCAGACCATCTCTCTGCACCAGGTACCGATGAAGGAATGAATGATGTGGATAAACTCCGTCCCATGGAGAGAAATAAAAATCCTCAAGTTCAAGTTAGAACATTCAAATCCTCCCAATGGGTTCGCTATGGCTTTGTGGTGCTGGAAGTGTATTTTAGAAAACTCATATCAGAAGGGAGCCACGAAGGGCAAATGTGGATGGCCTACAGGTTTGAATAAAACTAAGGCAACATGCCCCTGGGGTAAGGAGAAGGGAGCAGGAAGGGGTGAGATGGGAAGAGGGTCAGGTCTCATCACGCCCTCCTTTCTCCATCCGCACCCAACCATCTCCTGCTTCCTGTGTGTTCTCATTTGGACAAGGCTGGCTGTAGTTCAGTTACCAGAGAGGTTTTAAGATATTTCCTCCAGCGCTTCTGCTTCCACAGTGGCCTGGCTCCACATTTGACTGTTACTTTCACCCTCTTGGTGTGCAAGCCCAGGCTGTATGCTCAAAGGCAAGAGCTCTTGGGCCAGACGTCTTGGATTCCAGTAAGAGCTCTTCCACATTTCTGGTTTTGTAATTTTTCTCCCACTAGGGCCTTGTTTTTGTGCTCTGGGTTTGGACCAACTTGGATTCTTTGTCATGCAATACTGAAAACATTATAGGAAAAAGAAAATAGGCTGCTATTAGTTTTTAACTGCGATGTGATAAGAGTCCATTAAAGGATGAAGGTATTCAGTTAGATGAACACATATCAAAGAAGAGCTACAAGCTGCAGGATCTAGGAACCCTAGCCCCTTGTTGTTGAACAAATACTGTATGATCAAGTAATGGTTGTTTGTAAATGTACTGTCTCACTTGGGTGGACATAAAAATAGAAATTTCCCAGGGACACTGGATAATCACAGAACCACAGTGATGGTTTTTGTTTTTAGAAGAAAAATGTCTCTGGTCACCAAAGGCGAAGTCAGCGGACTCAGCATGTGAGATATTTCAAGACAGTCGAGGTCTCTCCATTAATGAGGTGTGTCAGGGAGGGGGCTCATGGCAAAGACCTAAGAGTGGCTTCTAGAAGATCCCTGGCATAGCCAGCTGGATAACGGGCACCCTTTACCTGTTGTTGCAAAGAAGAATGTTATAATGCAGGGGAGGTCAGGGGTGGACCTTTGCCTGGCTGAGCCTTCAGATGGGGATAAAATGACTAATATCCCAATTTCAGTGTTACACTGAGCAGAGGATCCGACTAAAAGGTGTCAGAAATGATGAGGTAATTGATTTATGTGTTGTCAAGGCAGTAAATCCATAGCAATTTGTTATACAGCAATGGAAAGCTACAGCTCTCTTGCAAGGGGGAATCAAACCAGGCTGTGTTCACATTCAGAAACTCTGTTGGGGGGTGGTTATACAAATGGTTGGTTTTTTCCTTGATCAATTCAGTGCCTGCTCTCTCTTCTCCATCCTCCCCTCTAAAATCAGTGCCCAGCTGAGGTGCCTGGTTTTGGAGGACCTCAGACATGGCACTGGATTGGTTTCTTATTGCTATGAAAGGACCTGATGTTTGACCACTTTTAAGAGGTTTTCAGTAGACTGGGCATTTCAGAAATACTTTTTTTTTGGTAATGGCTCCTCCCCTACAGAGCTTTTCCCAGCAATTATGTTCACTCCATGGCTGTCACATTGCATAGTGGCCTTTCCCCCGCCTGGATTGAGAACAGACTAAATGTCAAACCTTCTCCTTCCTTCCCGTCTTGCTCTCATGTGCTGGGCAGCTAGCCTAGGCAGACATGCTTAGCTGCTAGCAGAGCAGCTAAGGGTTCTTACAAATCCAGTGGGCATGCCTAAAATATTATAGGGATCTGGCATTAGACCTAACAAACATACAAAACAAGAGCCTACTTCATGTACAACTGAGGTTTGAGAGAACATAGGACTTGATAAGAAATGTCATCTTCAAGAGACAGCATGCCGATTTGTTGTAGAAAGTCCCTAGATGGATGAAGCATGCTTTGAGTCCTTTCCAACTAGAGACTCTTAGCTTCGCAACAGAATTGTTAACAACAGATACATGCATGAGCCCCCTACTCCTTTGCATAGAGATCCTTTCAGATGACCAGAGCCCTTTTCACTGGTGAGCCACTGGAGGAAGCTTTTCCCCGTGTTTCTTGGGTATCTCCCACCGAGCAGAATAGCTCACCAGGGTAGCATTTTAAGGGGGAATATGTAAATAAAGCCATGCTGCTGTTTCACAACCTTCTGGCATCCTTAGAGGAAGGAGGTTTTTTCCAGGCTCCTCCTCCTGGGATATGGACCAAGCGCCCAGCCCAAGTCCGATTTACCAACTCAGCCTTCCTCTGACAAGAATGGATGAGCTGGTCTGATCCCTCCCAGGCATCCACAGAGGTGTTTGGGAGAGAAAGCTCCGTGTTCTCACCAGACAGGCATGTGGAGGAGGCACTCAACAGGTCTTCGGAGTCACTGGGCCTAGAAAATTTCCAGCCCACCCATCACCTGCCTCCTCTGGAGAAGGGGCTGCCAATCTGCACACTGCTTGGGGGCAGGTGGAGAAAGGGTGTGAGACATTTAGCAGGAGGGCGGGCTATGTGTGCTTGTGTCTGTGTGGCGTGGTGAGTGTGCCGAGCATGGTGCCAAGCAGTAACAGAAGAGCAGGCAAAAGGGCGTGGGAGACTGGGGACCCCTTTAGAGAAGCTCTTCTGCCCTAAAGCAAGTCAAATCCCTGCTGCGGAGTTGCTTTCTCTTCCTCCCTTTTGAGTCTTCTGTGCTGAGGTGACCTCTCCCCCGTGGAGGTCAGCGCTCTGCTCACCCTGACACACTAGCCTTCTGGGGCTTGATCGCCTTAGAGCCCCAGGAAAAGAAGTCTCCAGCTAGTTTCTGAGAGAAAAGCTGTAGTAAATCTCCTGCAGAAGCTGTTTTTTCTTTAAAGAAAACACACACACACACACACACACACACACATCTTCTGGGAACTGCAGAAAACAAGAGACAAACGCAAACTGTACATCATCATAGAAGCCTCTCACAGCTACTTCACCCTCTAATATAAATCAGGCTGGGTAATGAACGGGGGTTTTAAGAAATGTAACTGAACTTAAAGTACAAGGTCAGTATCTCATCCTAGGTAATCCTTTGCAGGATGAGAAAGTCTCCTGATTTTCCCACAGGGTTATTTCACATGTGCTTTCTGAGCCAAAATATTTTAAAAGCATTCATCCTCCCGTTGCTCTGCCAAAAGCTAGCTTGAGATTCACATGCGCTTTTAGAGGGCCTATTAATGATATTAATGATCATGGATCAAAGGCAAACCCCAGAGGTTTATGTAGAAATTCCAGACAATTATTTAGGCACTTTGAAAACTCATCTTCTGAATGAGGGCAACAATATCTCACTGTGGAGAATGATGTGCAGGGTCTAACACTCTGGAACAGAAGAGCCGCAAAAGTAAAAGAAGCACAACCCTTTGATTAAAATGCACAGCTATTATTGACACCTTGTCTCTAAAGACTTCCTACTCATTTGTCTGAAAGTGGGCCTACTTTAGATTTGAAGAAAGCCCTCTTGGAAAGGTTATTTTTCTCAGTCAACCCTGCCTGTCAAAGTCCAGGATTGACATAAGTGCACATACCCCACTTTGAAAAAGTAGTTCTTAATATGGCATCCCATGAGAACCATTGCTTGAGGGGCTTTAAAAATACTAAAATGTAGCCCCGACCAACCCCAGGGGGTTTGACTGATCTACAGGCCACATAGGTGATTCCAACTAGTGTCCACTGTAGGGAAGCATTTCTAGGCAGATGGACAAATTAACAGAGGGGTGTGATATGCTTATTTTAGTAAAGGGCAATGGGTTTACACTTAAAATACTAGACAGTTTTGAAAGATGAAGAAACTGAAGACTGGAAGGTTAAGTGACTTATATCAAAACACACAGAAAACCTATTAATGGCAATGCAGCTCCTGGATCCAGGGTTTGTGGCTTGCAGTACTGTGCAGTGCCGTGCTGTTCCATTGTTCCAGCTCTCCAGTCCAGGTTTTGCCACACAGTGCACCAAAACACTAAGAAATCGGCTTCCCCATTGGTAGTCATCCTTCACATTTCATACAAAGCTCTGATTTCATCTCTGAACTAACATTGAAATGCATTTGGAGGGACGGGAATAGGGCCACCAGGGAAATCTACTTACAAGTGACAACAGGCCCAAGGGACGGAAACATTGAGGTGATTAGAGAAAGAGGTGGCCCAGAACCTCAAGCAGTACTGAATAAAGACCAGATGCTCATGTAACACCTGAAGGAGCTCACCTGGGGGAATTTCAGGGTTTTCTGGGAAGATGTCAAGAGTATGAAAGCCCTTCCTAAGAGGTCCATAGAACTCACTTAGGAGCACAGTGGGAGCGGACTTAGACTGCTAAGACAGCCCAGAACCTTAAGGGTCAATTTAATCTTAATGATTCTCACTAGGTTTTCTAAACCTAAATCTTTTGGGCTAGTGGTTCAAATGGTTCCTTTAACTTAGCAAGATTTCCAAAATCCAAGAAACGTTCCTGGGAGGAAAGACATTCTTACAGGCAGAACATAATTGAGAATAACATGTTCAGAAAAGGGTGCATTGGATATGCATTCTTTGAACTGAATTCACTTGTTTTTGAACAGCATCTCTCTCTCTCTCTCTCTCTCTCTCACACACACACACACACACACACACACACACACACACACACACACACACACACTCCTAGCAGAGGCAGGACTAAGACCTTGAGGTCAGTGTGGGCTATGTAGTGAGTCTGAACTGTGGCATATAGTGAGACGCCCCCCTGCCCCCACCGCTCATCACACAAACACAAAGTAAGCAATTTGGATGACACAAAACAACACACACATATTTATTCATAAAAGGTACATTTTCAATACAAAAATGGTTTCATTCATTTATTCAGACTATTTAAGCTATTTAAGTTCTCCTGGAGATTTGGCAATGTCTAATTCTACTCGGAAACTCATTCTAAGAATCTGTCAAATTACCACCTATTAGAACCCATCAGATGCTTTGGGGAGTCAAATGTGTGGTTTTACCGACTTTTGTAATTCCCAATCTCTGGTAAGAATGGTGATGAGAACACTTAATGTAGTATGGCAATTCTCTGCTGCCAATGGAACTTACCTGAATGGGTCCAGATGATAAAGGAAATCTCATCTATCTAAGGTCCCTGTATACTACATATTGATGTATATTCACTCCCTGTCTCGTTAAATATATATATATATATATATATATACATATATATATATAGAAACCAAATTAGAGGGAATTCTGCAGATTTCTGAGAATTTAATTATACCCTGGAACAGCAAGACTGATGATATATATGGCTACATTTCTGTACTAAGTGGTTACTTGAGTTAACTTCGTTTTACAATGCTTAATTTATTTTGTACTGTGGAAAGCTTTAAGCTATTTAAGAGAAGCCAGTTTAATTTTGACTTTTTTTTAAAACTTGCTCCAACATGTTTCAGTTCATCACTGTTTCAATACTGGGGAATGAACTCTCTTGTCTTGACAAACCAAATGCAGTGATTTCCTCATAAGAGAAAAGAAGAAATTAAAACAATTTCCATATTCCAGTCCCAGCATGCTGCACAGCGAGGTTTTTTTGGCTCTTAAAAAGTTGCTTGTTATTCATTCACTACCGTTTTGTGGAAATATTACAGTAAGGTCTGCCAAGGAGCTTAAGGAAACACGAATGCCGCCACTGATCGTAGGCCATTCTCTTGGGCATAGATAGTTCCTTCCCTATGTGTCTGCCCCAGTTGGGGCTCTTTCTGAGGCCAAAGGGCACTGACAGGCACATTCTCTGCTGAAATCCAAATACGACAGCAAACCTAAAACATTTATACCAAGACCCCATCATCATCTCCAAGATACACTTTGAGAAGGTTCATCCAGAGATGAGCTACATTCTTCAGAAATCAAACTACAGAAGTTTTGTGTAGTGTTCTTTCTTATTGATACCTTAGGGATCAAATCCAGAGCACATGCAAAGCACCTACTTCACCAACAGCCCACGAGTCTTGCTTTTTACAGAATGAAATGCATTTCCATATTTCTTTAGCATGCAATAAGGGAACAAAACCACGTAGCTCTTACTCTGTTCCAGTACCAAGTGACCGTTTATACTAAACGTATCACATGCATATCTGGGTGAGTTTACCTCCAGTGGCAAAGAAAAAAAAACAATTGTGCAAGAAAAGCCTCAGATTATTCTCATACTTTTGTCTGTTTTGAGACAGGGTCTCACTATGTAGCTCTGGCTATCCGGAAACTAACTATGTAGGCCATGTTAGCCTTGAACCCATGAGATCTGCCTGCCTTTGTCTCCCAAGTGCTAGGACAGCATCAGACCCAGCCTCTCCCACAAGATTTTAAACAGGGGTGGAGGGAGAGGAAGAACAAAAAAGACCTAACCAACTCTCACTTATTAAGTGTCATGTGAAAGAACATAGAGGTGGCTTAGCATCCCAGGTACTGAGAAAGTGCTTCAGATAGAATAATATCAAGAGAACTGGATGGATATCTCTTGTAAGTATCAGAATTACAGAATTATAGGGACCTGAATATAAATTTAATTTGGAGTACCAAGGGGTTGAAGAACTTGGTTTTGACTATCAACACTGACAGGGTCTCAGAATTTCAAATGCCAAGTTATTACAATAGTTAAGAATCTAAAAACTCATATAAAACTCATATCATCCCCAACAGTAGAAAATATTTAATATACCACTTGATAATTAACAAAACACTTGGGATTAATTTCCCCCTTTGTCCATATATTCAAAGAATGTAAAACCTTCAAGAAACAAGAGATGTAGAGGTGTTTCAGATACACTGAAGGAAAACGCTTAAAGGCAAAACTCCTTAAACATATGCCACTATGGGAGCCCAGAGCCATTCCCTGCTAATCCTGTTAAAATCCACTGTGCAGGAAGGCGGTGAGAAAGACCCCATCTACGTACAACCCAAACATACTATTGTTTCTCACTAGTCACAATAATCATTATTTCCTACAATAACAGATTTGAAAAACAAAACATTTCTTAAAAGCAAATCCTTCATTTAAGTACAATTAAGGACTGAGTATGACCTTAACCGTTAAACAAGTAAAACCCTGTTTATTCCAGATCAGAATATCTTAGTTTTGGAGTGGGAAGCAACCATCATTCTGATAGTCACTAGTTTTGACTTGAGGATCTTGATGAGCAAGCTGCTTCTTGGTGTATAATGGGGCTACTCGGGCTTCCATTGAGTAGTCAATGGTTGGGAATCATCTCTCAAGAAAAAACGTTAGGCAGGAAAGGAAAGGAACAACAGCAAGCGGGTTCTGGTCCTTTGAGGCTGGGATGATCAGATGAAACTTCCAGGTTGACAACTTAGGTTTCTTGTCTCTCTTGAGAGCAGGCTATACATCCAAAGACAATATGTAAATGCCCTGTGAATTTTTTCAACTTGGAATTGGAATGGGTTCTGGTCTGTCCTTCCTGTAACTGGAATACTGGATGTGTGAACAAGGACAGGGGCAGACCTGCGTCACACAGAACACACCTCTTCCATGTCTTCACCTAAGGCTGAGATGGATTGCCTGTACATTTCTGGCAACTACAGCTAACCAGCTCCCTAAGCGCTGTCTCCATCCTATTGTAGAACCTGGGAAGTAAGTGACTCACACGCCAAACCCAATCTAAATACTTCACAAGTCCGAGAGAGCACAGGGGTGTATGTGTCCACATGTGGCCCCAGTTGAGGGAAGCAGTGGTAGCAAGGCTGGAGGAAATAATTCCTAGGGAATCATCAGCTTTTGTGTTATTTCAGAATCATAGTTCTTCTCAGACTCCAAAACCTGAATTTCGCATAGAACCACATGCTGAGAGCCAATAGCCTATTTTCCCTGTCAGGTTCTCTGTTTGAGGAGCAAGAGGACTGACTGGAGCAGAAGCCCGGGTGGCAGCACAGGGCACCGGCTCTCTGTATCCCATCAGGAGGTCTCCATAGTGATGCGGTGAGAATACCCCACATTACTGGTTTCTCCATGGGGTCCTGTATACCTTGACAGGTAGAGGGCTCTTTGTTAACACAGTGTTTTCTGGAGACAGTTATAAACATGATGAGAAAGTAACACGCCTATTAGAAAAACAGCCTCCAGGAGGTGACTGTGAAGTCTAATTCCAATACAAACAGTTTTTAAAAAAGATTTATCTCATGTGTATGTGTGTTTTGCCTGCTTGTGTGTATACATACCATGTGCATGCCCAGTGCCCATGGGGGCCAAAAGCGGGTGTTATGTCTCCCGGATCTAGAGTTTGTAATGCTTGTGAGTCACCTTGTGGGTACTTGGAACCCAACCTAGGTCCTCTGCAAGAGCAGTAAGTGCTCCTAAAAGCTGAGACAGTCCTCCAGCCTCTAACCATCTGTTTATTTAGAGAGATTACACCAATTCTTTCCAAATCCTGGGAACTACACACTCAAAGTTTTCTTGCCACTACATCCTCTGCTAGAACTTGGCAATTTCTTTCTTCTTTTGCTTGGGCCGCCTTGAACTGTAGCTAATCTTCCGTCAGCTGCAGTCGGGGTGGCTCGCTGTGCCTGTCCTGGGATGTTGGTCATAAGGTGTCTAGAGGAGAGATTTTCCAAAGCATGTAGCTCTTCTTGAGCTGTGGCCTTTGCCAAATCCTGATTCAAAAGCAACCCTGGATCTGACAACTCTAATGCTGGCAAAACACTGACAGCTGCGCTCTTTTCCACCATCACGTCTCCTGGGGCTGATCCATCGTTTCCAAGAGAAACTCTCCTGCGGTGGTCAGAGTCTTCCGCAGAGCTGCAGTTCCTGCGTTTCTGTTGTGTCTTGGCTGCTCGTGGACTTTGCTTTGGACCTGGTGATGCTGACTCATAGCTACACATAGGGCTCCTGCTTAGAAGCCCCGACTTTAGCCACTCCCCAGGATGAGGTTGTTGCTGGCTGCTAGTGTCTTCTGGCTGAGTCTGGGAAACATTTTCCAGCTTTTGAACAGGAAGTCCCTGGTGGCTCTTGGCTGCTTTTATGTCATCCTGTGCTTGACCCATGGATTCTGACAGGAGAATGGCTGAGGCATCCCTCCTCCTTGGTACCACAGTAATGACCGAGTCACTAGATCTTCCCACAAAGTCCGTGCTGGTCTGTGATTTGCTCTTGGCACTGCTTTTCATTTCAGTTCTTCTCACACTAAAACAGACAATTAAGATTGTGTGGCATGTGAGGTTTGCAATGGCATGGATTCCTCCAAATCCCCACTCCCCGGCTGTTACACCTGAGAACAAGGTATGTGCCAGCTGGCCTCTCCTCAACACCTCAGCATCTCTAGGAAATCCCCAAAGTGTACGCTGAATATAGATTGGATTAAGTAATAACCTCCACATTTTCCACTAAACTAGGATATGTTCTAAGGTTTCAGAGTTGGTTCAATGATGGAATCATTTTAAAATGGAATCACTTTAACCAAACAGGTATTCATTTTCAGATGTCAGAGGAAAATTCTCCCTCGGGTGGATATACTGACTTTTACTAGGAGGGAATGCTTAGATACATCCAAAGCACAGGATATGTGTGCACACCCACAGATATGTGCAAATATGCACACACTGTTTATATTTGTGAATAAATACTAATCTGAAAATTCTCTAATGACATGACTCAGTAAGTGCCAGATTTATTCACCAAACACATGGGAATAAGCCTCAGTTAATCAGACTTGGTCAGTCCTGGAAAGCATTCGGACAACAAACATTAAATAAAGTACAACCATGATAAGCAGTATATCTACCCTGTCTGTCTGTCTGTCTATTTATCTATCTATCTATCTATCTATCTATCTATCTATCTATCTATCTATCTATCATCTATCATCGCTCTATCTCCCTCTTCTACAGGATACACAATAGACAAGACAAACTTTAAAACAAACTTCCATGGCAGGACAGAAACTGCTTAGGAAATTGAGAGACTAAAGTCCTTAATTTTGGCAAGGAGTTGACAACAATACATTTACAAATAGCAAAAAACTTTTTCAGTCACTAAATTCAAGAATTGAAGCTGGATTATTTACTTTGGCTAAGCTCTGTGGAAAAAAACCATAAATATGTTATAGTAAGGGGCCCAAGGACTGTCATAATTATACCAAAGTCAGAGAAAGGATCTCACAAAGGGAATGCAGTTTTTAGGTCTGTCTGCAGTTACCTTAAGAGCGGTGTGAAACACACCAGCAGCAGGTGCTTTTCATCTTCAAAGAGCTTGTAATTAATCACGCCTTGCAACACACACACCTGTGAAGCAAGGAGTCCATTCCCACTGTCCAGAAAACAAGAGCAACAGGAAGGTGGGACGGACATGTATTAATATATGGCTGTGGGCCGGACCAATGGCAAAGGGGCTTCTGATTAGGTTTCACACACTGTCATTAAGTTATAGACTATCCACACAGGCAGTCAGAAAGTGAGAAAAAGGGAACATGCTGGACCTACATTTCTTGTAGAGTGTTTTTCTTGAGCTTTGTACCAGGAGAAGGTGAACTCTGTGCACACTCAGCGAAATAGTCAGACAGTCCGTGGAGGGTTCTTTTTGTCTACTCCAAAAGATAACAAAGGTTCAAACAGGAGTCTATTAGCTGAGCACCAGGGAAAACAGCGACACTAGAAATGCTCAGGTGGACAGCTTTACTTCTTTAAATATCAAATAAAACAGACTGCTATTTTAGTTTCTTTCAATTGCTTTCAGTCGGGACTTTCTGGTGTCACACTGGTTTTGTATTCTCTATACAATTCATGCATGAGTATGTACCACAAACATACAAAACCGTGAAACATGCAGATCCCAAGCCATCTAGAACAATATGTGGTCTCTCTGTGGCCCCAGAGGGCAGAATTCCATGCTTGTGAGAAGACAGTAGCCAGTGTCCTGATGAGCCTGATATTTCCTCCACATGCCCCTTATTTACCAATATTGTGAGCCTTAAAACAATATCAAGTTAAACCTTTTAATATTGGCATTTTAAAAATGGAGTGTTTCAATCACGGTTACTAAAAACAACCACCCACCCAAAAACCTGAGAGTCTCTGGCTTCTTATAGTAGTCATTGCCATAACCTTATACACAGATTATCTACCTTTAAAAAACATATCCATGAAGCTTAATAAAGAGGTAATTACAAAATCTAAATTTATGGCAACCTTTGCCAGAGTTGACCCCTGTAATGTTTTTGGAATTTCTTCCCATTGGTTAGAAGCTGATAGCCCAGATAACGTGTCATCTGCTCTTCTTTTCTGAGAGTCCAGGTAATTCTTCCCCATCAAATTCCTATAAAATGTAGTGACTGTGAGGAACAGTATGGTACCTAACAGTAGATCTTTGTTTTATGTAGGCTAACATAAGAATGAATGGTGGTGGTCCCCAGATTCCGAAGGATGGCAGCCATGAGTATCATTCCGGGGTATCTCTCTAAGGGCTCGATCTAATCAGTGCTCACAAGACTAGGTTAGGAGGATCCTTGAACTCTGGGCCATGCCCTATGCTTCAGACCTGGGCCGGGATCTTTCAAAGACATGTCCACTTGTAACCTAACTTGGCTTTAATTGTCAGTCAACAGAGTATAACTGGCTATACTGGATTGTACTGCACGGTAATGTGTCGTCATTCTTTTAGTTGGTTGTTTCCTAAAATGAATTTTTGGGGAAAGAATACTTCAAGTTAAGTCGGAGCGGGAAGGCAAAAGAGGGTAGGCTGAGAGGGATTGGGAGCGATGGAGATTTATGTGTGAAACACTTCTAAACATGTCCTGCATGCCCTGTAAATACAGTTGATTTTCCCCTCGCAGCCACACCCTGTAAGTGCTGTATTTTCAGAGCTGAACAATTAACATAAGGAGCATGAGTCAGGCTTTGAACAACTCTGTGGGAACCAGAAAGCCTTTTGCTATTAGGAATGATGTAAATTCCCCAAGGCTGGAAGAAGTCCACAATGGAAGGCAGACAGGGTCATAAATAACAACAATGGGTTCTGCACACACTGTATAAAGTATGATATTGTATAGAGTACGATATAGTGACAGGCTCTTCAAATCTCAATCTCAGGATGGCTTCAGCCACTGTCTTAGTTATGTTTTAAAACCACATGCATTTCCTCTGGGAACTTCAAAAATGTCTTTAAGAAATACAGCAGTCTACTGTTGTCTTAAAGCCCTCTGACAACGAGGACAGGGATATCTCTGGAAGAAAGGTGACAGGGGAACTGTCCAGTTCAAAAAGTAAAAAACCTGTGACTTCAAAAACGAGAAGGGGAGAAAAGGAGAACAGAGGGGGGAGGAAGTATGGGAGGAGAAAGAGGGGGAGGCAGAGAAAGAGACAGAGAACACACGCACGCACGCACACACACTCCTGACTGTACACTCAGTAAGACTGATCTCTGGCTTATAAATTAAAACCATATTCAGCAACTTGTTGAAAGAGATATATATTTACATTTGTATGAGGACTAGGTGAACAGGGGCAAAAACTGTCTCGCTCAGTCCTTTAACTGTCAGGACTCATCAGATGGCTGGCCATATCTTTCTACGGTCAGTTCCATCTGTTTGTCACTAAATCATAGCTCGTACTCTCTAGAGCTAGCCCCTCACCTCAACAGTCTAGAGAAGCAGCTATCACCTGGGAATAGGATTTCCCGGAGGGATTTCTCTTAATTACGGATGTTCTTATTTGGCATAAAAATAAAATCTGCCGCTTATCCAGAGGCTAAACTCCAAAATGCAAATCTATGGAGCACACTAGCAGGGCTGCGTGGCCTCTGAGACAAACAGGGATGCTATCACTAGTTTTTAGGTTTTGTGTGACCGATGAGTTGACCTTGTGCAAGAACACCAACAAATCTACCATATTCAAAGAGGCTAGCATTTAACTCTTATGTCCAGAGTAAGCGCGCTCCGGAGGTCAGGAACTCAGGAAGCAGACTAAGCAGGAGAGGTCTTACTCTTCACAGGCTGGATGCTTGCTGTCCACCTAGGCCAAGGATAAGTGCTGTGAATATAATTTCTTGGTGTAGTCTATTCTTAACCACTTGAGCAATCCCCACCACTGCATTTTGCTTCCATTTCTGGTAATATTTTAACGGTTCTGGTTTAAAGTGTTCTACCTGAGAAAGCACCCAAACAGACGTGAGACAAGGCTACTCCCCTAGAAGTCTAACCTAAGGGGACACCCTGCCCTCAGTAAATTGTGCAGTCCCCAGGTTCAGGCCTTTCACTATCTCTCTGGAGACCAGTGGATACACTTCAAGCTTGAAGCCAATCCAAGCATGTCCCTCTATGCAGATCCAAGGGGAAGGTTGAGTTGGAGAAGGGTAAAAATACAACGAGGAAGGACAGTATACCATGTTGTCTGTTCTGGGGAACATTGAATTCCTGGACAAAAGGGATGACCGAGGGCATCTTCACCAAAACAAGATAGGCAGCTATGCCACACTCATTGGCTCCAGTCAGAGAACAGTTTTGAGATGTCTATGTAGCAATGGCTGATATTCAAGCTGCAAAGGCATCTGGCAAGTGTGACTACCCTTGGAGTTCATCCCATAGTGACTTGACTTGGTGACCAGCACTTTCGAATACTGTGGGACAGATCAAGAAATGGGCTTAAAGAGACAAAGAAAACACCCACTTGCTCTTGAGTTAGAACCTCCTTATAGAGTCTGTAAGACTAGATGGAACTCTCAAAGGCTAGCAGAAGACTGGCTGCAGCAGAGGCATCAAAAGAGGTGGTTTTTTTTTTTTTTTTGATTCCTAGGACTTATCATGGAAATTCTGATTCACAAGGTCTGAGGTGGGGCTAGGAGATCTATATTTAGGTTCCCAGGTGATTCACACTCTGCTGTGAGACAACACTCAAGCAGGGGAGCAATAGAGAAATGAATTTAACCTGGTACAATGAGCCAGAGAGACAAAACTTTGCAAAGTGTGCTTGCATTAGCCTGTGAAATCACCTTGGGAGCTTGTTAAGAAATGTTACAGATTCCACCCAGAATCTACTGCATTTGTATCCCTAGGGGCGGGGGTCAGGACAGGTATATTTTAGGCAAGCTCCCCAGTGATTCTTACACTCAGAAGAATTAGTGAATGGCTTTTAAAACACATGGAACTGGTAATTGAGCAGAATCTAGTAGAGTGATCTAATCAGGTATCACTGACCTCTGGCAAGCACAACTTTGAGAAGATGTAGACAAACAGAAAAAGACCTTGCTTCATGGAGCTTTTGTCAACAGGGGAAACAAGCATACAGCATGGTTTGTGGGCCCCTCCCTGAACATTCAGCTACTGTCAATGTGAAAGTATTAAGAAGTAGAGCTTTGAAGAGGTGATGATTAGGACATGAGGAACTTTGTCCTCATGAGTGCCATCGGGTTCCCTTATAGAGCTCGACCGAGGAAGTTCTTGCTTGCCCTTCTGTCTTCTATCACGTGAAGACCTGTTTCCCCTCTCCTTCTGACATGTAGTACGAACTTGAAAGCAGAGGCCAAACCCTCTTCAGACAGTGAAGCTACTGGTCCTTGTTCCTGGATGGCTTGGCTTTCGATACACTGAAAATCATTTCTGTTCTTTAGCTACCAGAGCAAAACTGGGCATGGTGTCCAAAGTCACTCAGACAAGAGCTACAATGCAACATGTTTGGATAGAAAAAGCAGATGAGAAGATATTGAAGATGCAGAAAAAGAGACAATGAAACTGATAAGGAAGGAGAACAAAAGTGTCCCCAGAAGTAAGAAAAGAAGAAAAATGAAACATCAATGAAAGCTTTCTCTGGCTTTACTATGGAAATTCTTGCCAAACATTTGGCCACCATTATGTAAACAGTCTTCGCTTTTGTTTCCTGGTCACCCAGACTCAAATAATCACACAGAAACTATATTAATTACAACACTGGGTAATGGCTTAGGAATATTCCTAGCTAGTACTTACATCTTAAATCAACCTGTTTCTAGTAATCTATGTATCGCCACAAGCCTGAGGCTTACTGGTAATGTCCTGGCATCTTTCTCCTTAGGCAACTATGTGACATCTCCTTTCCCTATATATCTCTGTTCAGATTTTCTGCCTGACTTTACTCTGCTAAGCCATTGGCCAAAAAAGTTTTATTCACCAACCAATAAAAGCAACATATATACAGAAAGACATCCCACATCAGTTAATGGAAACCACATTGGCCAACACATGCTAAACAATACTTTGGGAGAATTTTTCACTAAGGAAAAACAGAGAAATGGAGGCACACTTCAATACTCCTGCCATTGCTCGGCGAGGAAGGTTTAATTACTGTTACTACATTCCAGGGCTAGATGCTTTTGGTCAGGAACTAATTCAACATGAGCAAATAGCATGAGGTGGCAATGCCAATGACTACATGATCATTCCTGTGCATGATAGACACACATAGTTTACTCCCTGCAGAATGGTACTCCTGGTATATCTCACACTCATAACCGAGCACCTGCACAAGGAACTCCTGGTATATCTCACAGCCATGACTGAGCACGTGAACAAGGGACTCATGGTATATCTCACAGCCATGATTGAGCACCTGAACAAGGGACTCATGGTATATCTCACAGCCATGAATGAACATCTGTACAAGGGAATCCTGGTATATCTAACAGCCATGACTGAGCACCTGAACAAGGGACTCATGGTATATNACTGAACATCTGTACAAGGGAATCCTGGTATATCTAACAGCCATGACTGAGCACCTGAACAAGGGACTCATGGTATATCTCACAGCCATGACTGAGCACCTGAACAAGGGACTCATGGTATATCTCACAGCCATGATTGAACACCTATACAAGGGACTCCTGGTATATCTCACAGCCATGACAGAATGCCTGTACAAGAGCTCGGTCACCAAACTACTGTTCATAAGACTGTAAAATATGGTACACAAGGATGGTACAACCTCCCCCCAGGGAGTAATTAATGTAGTAACATATTTTTATCACTACTATCATCTTCATCTTTTGAGAGTTGAATCACTTTCTTATTATAATGGAGAGAGGTGTCTTCTGATTCTGTTTTGTGTACCCCAAGTTAAAATGATAGCCCAACTATATTTTAAAGGAGGCAATTCACCGAGTATTATAACATGTGTATACATCTGAGGCACATTCAAAACATGATCTGTCCCGGGCTTATCAGTAAATCAAATGGCGGAAAGCACAAAACTGAAGGACAGCGTAGCACAAAGTCTCACACTCAGTGCTGGCTTGTTCCAGGACCAGTTTTACAACCTCCAGTGGCTCACTGTCATTTTCACCTGTGAGTAGGACGAGGCGTAAGAAACACACTTTGGAATATGGAAAGCATTACATTATTTTTTTTTGTTTTTACATTATTGGCTAAAACAAATGAAAAAATAGACCCTGGTGTCTTTATAAATCTTGGAGTTTGTAAAAAGGAAAAGAATGCTTTCTATACCTAAAGAAATTCATAGTTCCCAAAGCCCTTTTCCCAACATCTCATCTGGAGGGCTGTCCTAAGTAGTGCTCTCTCTTTTCTGCAGAGTGCCACATGTCATTTGCTGTCATGGTGGGATGGAGATGTAGCAAGATGACTCTGAATGAGAAGTCCTTGGCTACAGTCCCTTCTAGTCATTATCTGGCTGAGAGATTTGGAAAATTCACTCATTTTTGTCCAGCATCCATTTCTTAATCTTTTACACACACACACACACACACACACACAGAGAGAGAGAGAGAGAGAGAGAGAGAGAGATTGACTGTTGTCTCAGTTACAGTTTCTGTTGCTGCACTAAAACATCACGGCAAAAGCAACTTGGGGAGAAAAGGGTTTAGTGCACCTTCTGTATCAGCCCATCAGGAAGTCAGGGCAGGAACTGAAGAAGCAGCCACGGAGGACGGCTGCTTACTGGCTTGCCCCCCATGGCTTCCTCAGCCAGTTTTCTTATAGCACTCAGAACCACATGCTGAGGGGTGGCACTGTCCACAGTAAGGTGGGCTGCCCCACCCTGATCATCAATAGGAAAATGCAGCACAGGCTTTCCCACAGGCCAATCTGGTAGCAGTGTTTTCTCATTGAGGTTTCCTCTTCCAAAATGACTCTAGCTTGTGTCATGTTGATATACAGCTAGCCAGCACAGCTGTCGTGGGTGGAGGTCTGTTCTCTTTCCCCTTGGGAAGAAAAGACCTTGAGATGCCAGGACCAACCACCATATACAGGCAGAGAACGGAGCCAGCACAGAGGCTGGCAGAGCTAACGGTGATGTGAAGCTGAGTTTTCAGAATGCTCTTTGTGTCTCTGATCAAGCTCTACTTAAGGTATGGAGCTGTCAGAGACATCAGTAAAATCCTCATTTATTCCCCCATGCTATGTGGAATTGTCCTGCCTGTCTGTTGAAAATGAAAAGGTTCACCACTCACTGAATCTCTTCTCAAGTTTGTTGTACTGAATAAGTTATTGTAGGTGCCAGGCCCCTGCACTCTGCCAACAATACCTTCTATAAACACCAAGAGCAGAGTAAAAGTGTAATATATCATTTCCGTTTACTTAGGGAACATGTAACAGTATTAAAGTATAAAGCTGAAAGCATTAAAGTGTATGACGTTACTTCAGTGCAGTCATACTGGTTTTCAGGTATGTCTGGGTTCTGAAGTGTGACACAGGATGGAAAGCTGAGGTGGTTATAAAGAGGGAGCAAGAATGAAGCTTGAACATGAGACTACGTCATCTCAGACCAAATTTGTGACACGGTCATCTCAGGCATGTGTCCTAACAATGAGGAGGGAGCATCTCCCAAAGTTCATGTCTAATATTTTCTTAACCATTTAGCAATAAGTTAAAGAAATAAAGGGGAGACAGACAGATGGAATAGGATAGACACGTTCAGGTCAAAAGATAAACACATTCAGGTGCATCGTGTATTATTAACTCAAAGGAACAGAAGCAAAATGGAACAAAGTTAAAAGGGAGGTGGCATCTGATGAATTCCACAGGACTGAAGTCATTTTCTAAAAACAATGGAAGTAGACGTGTGTTGTATTAGTTTAGGCAAAGCAGGCAGGACAGGGATCAGCAGTTGTTAAATGGGGCTGTGTGAAGAAGCAAGTCCTCTCCATCTCGAGGGTTCTATGATGCCAAGCCATCTGCCTGCCCATTTCCCACAGTGAGGGTAGAGTCCTTTCCTCCCCCGAGCTTTTCACTCTTCTGCTTCCACAGAAGGCTGGGTCTTTAGGGGAGAGAGAACCAGGCTGTGGACTGTGCTATCACCCAGGTTAGGCACAAATCTTACTTTTGCCTTCAAACTAATTTAACAGTTTTCTTTCCATAGGGCTGAGGATGTAGGTCAAGCATTATAACCTGGGCATGGGGTACATGCTGGTGACCCCTACTGAGTAGGCAGAGGCAGCAGAGGCGGGAGCTCAACTACATAGTGAGTTTGAGGCCAGCCTGGGACACACGAGAGTCTGTCTTGAGAAAGAAAAAAATACTTCTCTTTTGAAGCTGTGACTAGGAAGCCGTTGTACACAAATCAAAGGAAATACCTGTAAGTAACTGCAAAGAGTGTAGCCCTAAAAAGGGTATCTGTGAAAAATCAAGGAAGTTATTTTGTAGGAAGTGTACACTTCACAAGGATTTTCCAGTTTACATTCACCTGCCCTTGAGAGCCTAAAAATAAATCCTGACCAACCTTAGCTACTGTTGAGTCTTGGGCACAGACAAGTATGACAAAACACAGTATTTTAAAGGACACATAGGTTTGGGTCTGCGGCTGACATAGGGGGGGCTACTGACCACTACTAGTGTTGTATAACATTTATTTGACTTTGATCAGATAAATATTAAAACACACTGTGAGTGACCTCAGTGAAACCTGGTCTATTTCCAGAGTCTCCTTGTTCAAAAGTACCTCCTCTACCATATCTACGGCTGCAAATGTGCCAGCAACCGCAGCAAGTCGCCAGCCCTTCATTCAGGGTTCAGACTGCTGTGACCGCTCACGGGGCTGAGCTCAAGGCCTTGGACAGACGGGGAGAAGAGAGTGGTGGGTAAGGTTATAATATGCAGGTAGTATGGCTGGCTAAAAGACAGACTACAGAAGCCAGGACATACTGGGAAAGAAGCAAAAGGCCAGAGCGAAGACATCACAGATGTCTGTCTCATTTCAAATTTCTTTCTAGAGCTGGCCCTCTGCCTGGGGATACGGAAGAAATAGCTATTGCTATTTTCCTTGAGCACAGACAGCGAGGCCCCCTCTTTCCAAGACTCGTATCTCCTGATAGGAACAGCTTTTGTGGACTTGTCTGGGAACCTCACCTCTATCATGACACTGTTTCCTTGAGAAAACGAGTGCTGTATTCTAAATCATCTGCTTATTAATGAATTTTCCAAACATACCCCATTCACACATTGAACTCTATCTGTGCTGTCCCTGTGGGTGTTTTGTGGAGCATGGACTCCTAGAAATCTAGGCCTGAGAAATCCGCTATCTTCCAACCCCTAACACCCTAGAGAAATGACTGGGTTTCTCTTCCAAAGCTTCGTCTCCACAGGAGTCTACTGACCATTGCTGTACATTAAGGTGTCTAGAGGGGCAGACACTATGTTTTTTCCTCCTTTGCAACTGGACAGCAGAGCTCCACATGACCAGCTGACTACATGGGGGCGTATCCCTCAGCCCTTTTGCATTTCCAGTCTTTGTAGCTGCAAAATGCAGCTGAGATAAAGAAGAGACACACAACCAGAAGGCCCTAACCTTCTTGGGAGAATACTAAGTGCAGAGGGTATTACCAAGTATTACATTTCAAGACCATGAAGAAGACATATAATCATTCACTAATCTAGCAATATGGCATCTGTATGAACTCTTCGCTGGGAAAGAAGGAAATAACGGTGATGAAAATTAGTATCCACAAGTGCTTCAGAGTTTATAAGCCATTTTAATATTTATTATTTCACTTGACTGTTGGGAAAACTTAGCCAGGCTTGCATAGCACATATCACATTTACGTCTGTGTACCAAGACGGGTTAATTTCTTAAAGTCAAACGCTGTCTATGTCTGAGGTCTTCCAACAAGTGATGGGAGATGTAGTGCTCAAGCCAGGTCTTTATGTTTTAACTTCAATATCTTTTCTCTGTTCTATTCCATGGTATGTTTTTCCAAATTAATCTGCAATGTAATTAGTTGGTCGTTAAGGACCAATGAGCACAGATCTCTGAACACAGAAGGATCATTATGCAAAACAAGCACAGAGGACGAGAGGGCCAGATATGGTATTTTCTATTACCCTAGCTGTTATCAATCAGAGTCCAGTTGATTAGTGGGCAGGTTACCTTCTGGCAATGAAATACAACATATCTCACTTGCAATACTACTGGTTAAAAACCTGGGAGAGTTTTATTATTAGGGAAGGAGAGCAAGACCTCAGATTACTGTAGCAAGTATGTAATATTTAATCTTTAAAAGTGATCTTAACCTGAGAAATGGTTTCTTTGTGTTGTAGTCTAGAAAAATAAAGCAACAAAGAACATCTTTATTGCCATCACTAGTATTTTCAATAAGATCAGTCACCTGCCAGTCCAGGGCAGTGATGAAGGTACTGCTAAGGCAAAATGTTCTACAGATGGCACTGCCCCAGTCTGTCCCTTGACTATCTGTTGACCATGTTTTGATCCTGAGCTGTGACCCCAGCTACCTGGAGAAGGAACTGGTAGCCAGCCTCCGCAGGGGCAAGGACTGAGAATTCCTTAGCACTAAATAATAGTCTGACTAAAGGGATATATGATATATTCAACTCAGTGCTTACATCTTGCCTTCTGTCAGGATGTTTGAGCATTCCTTCTACCAAGCTAGTGAGGACCTGTCCTGTGAAGCTGGCAGCTATTTTTTTCCCCATAGGAGAACACCAATATCTTAATAACATCAGTGAATATTTTAATTTAGGGGGCAACAGGGAAACCTAGTCCCTAGAAGGAATTGTCACGAGACCTAGATGGGGAAGCCCATCAGTGGAAGTAACAGAATGTCACTTTCTTCTTAAAACCCATAGATCACGATTAGCATGATGTTGGTCAACATACAGAGTAAAAAGGACTTCACATCTCAAACTGATAAATTGTAGAAAACACTTATATAAAAATACAACATCAAGAGTTTCCATGGAGAAATCATTGTGGAAAAGATACAGACGCTTCATGCTACACATCAATGACATATAATTGAAAGACAGATGATAAGCTCGCTTCAAATTACTCTCCTTACTTGATGAGGATATTTTATATAGTAAGCAGAAATATATACAATAGAACATCAACAGAAAAGTGGAAATAAGCTAACTTATAAGTGAATAGAATCCTATCAAAAATGAATATGCACTGACCTTAGTTATTAAGCCTGAAGAAACAAAGATCAGGTTGGTAACAGAAGTTCTTTGCGCTGGAAGTCAGGGGTAATTTTTGCTTTTCTTGAGTGTGTTTGTATTTAGCCTTTTGGTGCAATGAACATACAGGAGTTTGGTAACCATATACTAAGAACCAAGTTTGAGATATTAGAAAATGGGAACAGGTGAACTGCCTTTCCTCCAAACTTAAGGGCCTTCCCCAAGTGTTGCAGGAACATCTTGACAGCTCCATGTAATTCACCATGAACCAGAAGTACAGTCAGGGACAAGTGTGGCTTTTTAAAGTCTATGATACTTCATTCAAAACTTGGAAAAGTCACGGACTACTTATCCTCTCATCAGAGAATTCAGTAAGCACACTCGAATTTTCAAGTAGTATATTTCTTCTGTTCCTTTTTTAAAAATTTGTATTTCTAAAATCTTTTCTTATAACTTTTGTTTACCTTTCCTAAAATAAAACATGAGTCAATTCTGCAAGATTATTGTTGCATTAAAAAAAAACTCGATGTTGGTAAAAAAAACACATTAAAATTCTTATTTAGTGCATTTTCATCTTTTATTTTCTTTCCTGACAGAGATTCTGAGAAAGGATTTCTGAGATGATATGCCACCTTCTCTTATGGAGGAGGACTGAGCCACCAAAGGTTGGACTGAGCCAGCAGAGGAATATAAGGCCCATGCTGAATAAAATTCAGTCTAGTGCAGTTTATTGCTTGAGACTAATTTTTTTCTTTAACCTTATATTTATAAATGAGAAGGTGTTTTTTTCTTTTTAACAGTAGCCTGGCTTAAGAGAAGTATTCAACTCAGAGTTTAAATGCTGTTGATGGTCAGGCCCTCTTAGTAAACTTTTCAGATAGTTCGTGCTACAGAGAGGACCCTGCCCTGGTAGCTGGGGTGTGTGTACAAGCTAGACAGCAATTTCATAGCTCAGTCACAAGTCAGGTGAAGGACAAGATGGAAAACCATAAAACCTTAATGCATGGATCTGCTTTTAGGCAGCACCAATACTGTTCGTCACTTTCTAATTTCCAAAAGGATCACAAACTTTAACATAGTACAGCTTTAAAAGAAAGAATGGAGGTCTAAAATTCTGGGCTTTCTTTAGGAACAGTAGAAAGGGTCTGAACTGATTTTAGGTGAACTGGTTATGTGTCAGTCTCCCAGACTATAAGCAGTTAGAAGGCAACAGTATTTTCTTATTTTTGTGTCACTGAAGCCCAATAGAGACCCTGGTACAGAGCCAGCACCCAGAACATTTTGTTCCTTGCAATGGTCAGAGTAGATGGGAACCGTGGTCTCCAGAGACTAGGAGTGGCTTGTAACTAGCGCACAATCAAACAGTAGCTTTGCAATGACCCTGAAATGTCCCAGATATATACAGAGGTCCGTGGCTATTTATGTAACTTCAATAAAGAAATCACAGGAACTAGTAAGTAACTTCAGATTTCTCCAAACCTCCAGGGCTTTACAACTGAAAAGGAACAGTCACTACACAGGAGACTTAAGTTTGTGATAGAGAGGAAGAAAGAAAAAGAAGAAGAGGAGGGAAGTCAACATTGTGGAATAGAACCAAGTACAGTAAAATCTGACTTGATGTTCTTTACTGCGAAGGAAGAAGTGAACAGAACAGCAAAGGTGAAAACTGTAAGAAAGACTCAGGCGCCACGTCCAGCAGAAGGTCAGATCTGAGGCTCTATGAGAGTTGAGATTTCTTATGAGAAACTCTAGTAAGAAAAATACAGTGACTCATTTCATAATAATGCCCTTGCTTCCCAAAGTACAGAGCTCAGTTCCCACATCCCAAACATAAGAACAGTGTGCAGGGCTATTGCAACACGGAGGACCGACCTTCTACTGTCTGTCCCCCATGGACAGAGAAATTTGACAAGGTGAACATACTTCTCTAGCACGCTGGGAAAGGAACAGCAAAAATGGCTCTCGCTCTGCTCTGCCTCTTTTGTGTTGCCTGATCTGGGACATGTTCTTTGGTGGAGCTATCCTGAAGAACTGGCGTGCTAAATACTGCTGGCTTCCTCCTCTGAAGGCTGAAAGAGTCCCTAGGCAAAATAGTTTTCAATAGGTGCTCCCAGATTTCCTAACCATTTCTCACTTAAGACACAGATGACCCAGTGAGCACAGGAAACTAAAGGAAAACTCCCTAAGGGCTACAGTACCAGTGAGAGGTTGAGGCTGCTCCCAAGAACAAGACCACTCCCCATTAATCCTGTGGATGTAAAACACTGAGTCATAAACAATTATAAGAAAATAACTGCAGTTTATTGCCAATATAGCTACGTGGGGAGCCAAGTTCTCAGGCTTCGCTAATCAGAGGTTCCTTGAGAATGAGACGGATCCTGCCCTCTTGTGATCATATAAAATAATAAGAAATTCGAATTCTTGTGGGGAGAGGGGACTGATATCACTAGGTTTGGGTGTTTGGAGCATCATGAGAATGAATTTCTTCTCTGGCAGGAGGCATTGGGGAGGGAAAGATGGTTTACTGATCCCTAAATAGCTGGGAAGGTGGACTCAAGAGGTCAGATATCAGTGGTGGGAAGGCAGTATGGCCGGCTTGCTGAGGGGTCTGCAGGGGGGCCTGGCTATTCACAGCTACCACTGACACACCCGAGAAAGTGGTGGGCTGATGGCCCTGGGGACGGGAGGTGTTCAGTGAGAATGATGCTGTTAGGTGGTACCTGCTTGACTCTGTTTCCCTGACTCTTGTCTGTGTTGCTGGGAAAGTGTACATGAAGGGAAAGTGAGACATATCTAAAAAGAAACACCAAAAATTGTGTGATATAAATGACTTTTTTCTTATGCACTAATATGGGCAACTTTGATAGTGTACTCAATAAAGATCAGAACAGGCTAACGATGAGGAAACTGAGCTCCCATGTAAAGTGTTCAGACGGGTAAATGAAACGAAAGACTGGTTCACAAGGAAAGTTTTCAGTAATTAGGAAGTTCTCCAGATTGCAGGAATTATATAACAGCAGCTTCGAAAACTTACATCTGTATAAATACTAGAGTCCCCCAAGGGGATAATGTTTCATTTGTATTCAGATGCTTTAATTCCTTTTTAACAATTTAAGATATTAAGTATTACCATTACACGTCAGATATAAGATCTGATTTCTCCTGTATCCCATCTGCAAGCAATAACATTTTGGTAGTTTAGCTCTAGCTGTGTTTTTAAACCACAGATCAATTCTTTCTTGCTCTGAAAAATCAGTTAAGCAATCTTTATTAAAATATATGCCAACAGAATTACTTTAGTATTTATTAATTTACTAAGATAATGCAATGTCCTGAAGATATTTTTTAAAAAATAAACTTTTACTGCCTTTGGCCAGATTTGCTTCAATGATCTTATTTTATGTTTACATAGAGAGAGTGTTTTTGATGGAGGAAGAGGAAATAAAAGGGTTACACTGGCTTTTTTGAAAGGATCCTCTGTTCAAAACAAAGGAACCAAATGCAAGGGCGAATTTTCAGTCCTTTGCTCTTTCTGGGTCTCTACTGACTCACAGAGCCTCTGAAACACTTATGTATTTACTTAAGATGAGATAAGAAGCTGATTTTATACTATGAGGGCCAAATTTCAAATGGGTTAAAAAATAATAAGCAATAGGGATAATCTAATATCCCCATAAATTATTTTAGAAGCATAATAATCATGTCATACTTTATGGCTGGGTTAATATCTTCTATTTTTTTTCCTGTTCATTGAAGGTTCAAGCCAGAGACCTAATTTTATTTTATTTTATTTTTTTTAAGGACAAGTTCAATAGCCTGAGCTGTGATGGCAGAAAGACACACACACACAGAACAAGGACACTGTCAGAAGCACACGGTAAGCTTAAAAGACACAGCTGTAAGCTACAGCATTTTGAGTAGGTTTTTACATCTATTTGTCTGAGCAGAGAACTCCAGTGAAACAGAACGAGGCCCTGATAGAGCTCAAGCTTAGCATGAGAAAAGAGAGCAAGAGAAAATGAACTCTATTAGCTCTGAAATAATACACTGGGGAGAAACACTAGTTCTCATGAAAAACGTCAGTGATTCACCATGGAATACAATTCAGAAGCCACTGACCCCAGTGGAAACTTCCAGTGGAAGCACAGTTTCGCTTCTTTTCATTTACACACCATCACAGACACCGTTAAGGTTTTCTGATGTGCTGTTGCTTCATTTAAAGTTGATAAGATATTGGTTATCAAACTAAATATTCATGGTATTAGAGAAGAAAGAAACAAAAACCCAACACATTAATCAACAACTTATGAACTGATCAGTGTTACCATGCAAAACAGAAGGTAAGGCATTTCTAACCTCAGGCACCCACCCCACCACCACCACACATGCCACCACCACATATGTCACCACCACCATAAATTACTACCACATACACGCCACCACCACCACAAACACCGCTACCACCATGGTCATTTAGCCCCAAGAAGATTCTCACACAGAATATTTTTCATACATACCGATTTCTCATTCTGGCTTGCCCAAGTATCAGGACCGAATGCAAGCTGACTAACACAGACCACAAATCTGTCAGGAAATATACGAAGTTCTGTACAAAACAAAGAAGACCAAGTTACTAAAAGCATTAATACCATGCAAATAGAAATTCGTGCTCTCAGATTCTTTAGTAATGTTCTGTTACAGCAAGATGAACATACATGTAACTGGGGTCTCTTCTCCCTTCTCTCTGTAGGGTTTCTACCATTTGGGCAGAGTGAGCTCGAGGAAGAGCCAAGGCGTAGCTCAGCCACTGAACTATTAGAACAGACAGAACCTCCAGGCAGGCCCTTATAACTGTTCTCTGTGTTAGCATGCTGTTTTCTGTTTAGAACTCCTATTTGGTAAGTGGGCCCTTTCAATATTCTACATGTGAGGTACTGAATGAGACAGTAATGTGCTTCCATCTGGTTCAACTGTCAGTTCATTACAAAGACGTGAATTGTACAAATACACAATATGAACATAGGTAACACTTTATACCACTTGGCTAGGCCAGAGAGTACAAAACACCTAAGGAGCTGATGTTCCTGGAGTGGTTCTACTGAGACCCTAGGATGCTAGTGTTTCTTTGGTGACTACTGTTCTAAACTGTGCATCTCATCACAACAGGTCAGATGCTCTAAGCAAATGCTCCATCCATCCTGCCTCACCTGGCTCCCACTACCTAACAAGGATGTGTCAACATTCAGAACTTCCATGACTTCAGCCCAATCTGCTGTTCTGGTCTCAGCCAACCAGGCCTCCCTCCAATAGGAAGGCTCTGTTGCAGGTGGGCGTGTCTATATCAGAAATTATATACGAATGAGAACCTCAGATGTTTTTTGGAAAGTTCTAAGAACAAAATTGTAGAAACAGTTAATATTTATGTATTAATTCTTGAAATAAATTATTGGGATTGTAATTAAGTTGTAAGTAGCCTCTGTTCTGCTTTATGGAGGAAAAATAAGCCACAGAATTCATTATTTGTCCTTAAAAAAATTAAAGTATAATGTTATTTAGGAGATGAGAATTAAAATTCAAAATTATCACTCCATCTATTTTGTATTTCTATTTTCATCTCCAAAAGAATGATAAATTATGAATACTTTTGAATAAGATATGAATTGATTAAGATAGTCAATTCAAAAGCTTCTTTCTTAATCACTTTACTTGATTATATAATAATTGATTTATGTTACCTTAATACATAAATAAAGATTTAGACATCAGTCCCTACTAGAATGTATATCTAGACTGCACTGTATAAGATAGAAGGTTAAATTTCTGACTGAGGTAAACAAGGTAGATGACTCCAGTAAGAAGCTAATAAAGGGGCTGGAGAGACGAATCTGTGGTTAAGAGCACACTCTGCTCTTCCAGGAGACCTGCTTTGAGTCTTAGTACCCATTATGTTGGCTCCAACTCCAGGAGATCCAATACCCACTTCTAGCCTCCAAGGATACTTACTTAGAACACATGTTGGATACATACATACATGCATACAGGCAGACCTCATACACAGAAAATAAAAATAACCTTTTTGAAAAAAGAGGGTAATATATTTGAGCAACATTTAAATGTCAAGGAAGTACAGACATGAATGATTAATATTTTATGAGCAAACTTCCATGAAGGTGATTTCGAAGTCACTGTTCCATATCTTATATTCATAAGGACATTGTCCAAAATAGCTAAGCTAAACTTTCCAATGTTCAGATCTGCACAGAGGGAATGGCTGTTATCTCCTGACTTCAGTGTGGTTGATTGGACATATCATTTTTTTTTGTATCATGACTTGTAGAAGTGAGGGTTGGAAGCTGGCCTCATTAAATACTTAAGGAAGGTTTGCTGGCTTTGGCCTGGGAAAGCACTTTCTTGTAACTCTTCTGCTCCTTTCCAAGGGCTATGAGGTGCACTAACCCTGAGAAAACGAGTCAAGGTTCATGTGTTCCCTGAGTCACTTTTGAACCCTGTGGTTCTGCTCTCTGTTCTCATGGGCAATAAGCACCAATCATGGAGCATGAGGGATCATACATGCTTTGAAATACTAAATGACGTAGCCAGAGAAGCAAATAAGAATATTTAGTCTCTGATTTTCAATCTTCTTTTGGACAAATTGATTATGTAAATGCCTGATCCAAGAAACTGGATCTTACCAGTGTTCTGTGAACTCTGAATACAGCGAAGGCGTATCCCTCTTTTGAGGAAATAGGCTGTGATCTGAAAGCCATAACCTGTAATATGACAGTGACATCATTAGATTATAAATCTGTCTGAATCCCAGAGACCCTTCCCAATGCTTGTCACACTATGCACTCAATAATTAACAAATAAAAGAATAAAAGAAGTAACAGAGGCCTCACATGAGTGGGAGAGCAATATTATCATGCTGACTCTTTTGAGAAGTCAGGCTGAAACACCTGGCATGATCCTAAGTCTGTAAAGTAACTCAGTCACCTCATCTGTAAAATGGACAAATGAGGAGGTCTAACATGTCTGAAAATTAATTATTTCAGATGAATGATAAACTAAGTCTAAACTGATGCATAGATCTTGGCCACCTTCTAATGTCCACTACTTAACATTAAAAGAATAGTTTAATTTTTATTCAAATGAGTATACTTTGTAAGTAAGTAACTCTTCAGTTCAAATTCAGTCGCATCTTCATCAATGAAGTTAAAAACAAAACAAAGGAAAACATCAACAACATGCATCCCCCTGAACTCCCAATTCACCAGAACAGACAAAAAAAAAAAAAAAAAAAAAAAACATTGCAAATGTCGGCATTCTCATTTGCTGTTGGCAAAAGTACCAACAGGCACAACCGTTTTTGAAAGAGTACACAACCTAAAGTTGAACTTTCACAAATAAATGTATATTCTTTACAGCATTCTACACAATGGTCTCAAAATGGAGTCAAAGGGGAAGATCCATCAAGAATAGAATATTTTTAAATGATGATGAATGTGCAATATTATATTTCTCTTAAAAAGGCATAAGCTGTAGCTACTGCATAAACTCTGCCCCAAACAGTGAGCCTTCTCTGTGCAAGTGAAGACATAGCCATTGACTCATCAGCGTGCTAATAGAACTTCCACAAGGAAGCATTTGCCGGCCTTCCCCTCCTTTCTTTGGTACCCTCCTTCAGTTTTTCCTTGGGTTATAAAATACTGCCTTGACTTTTCCTGAAAAGATCAAGTAATAATGCTTCTGGTTACCACAGTCCTGAGGGTGAGTGTTTCCTGGCAATGCTACAATCCATAAAGCTGCTAAGCCTTCAAGACAGAGACTGAGAACCATGAGAACCTCTGTAGGGAAATCAGGTCCCTACTATCTTTAACTCCATGACAAAGGTTGTTCTGAAGCCATGTGTATAGTTAAAACACAACCAAAGAAGTTTCCTCTTCTACATTTACTACCGTGCCTACCACCCTGCAGGCAGGCTCAGGAGACAGAACACAGACTTGATGTCCTGTCTAAACATGCAACGGCTTCGACAGAAGAATTACTTCAGTCACACAGATTGTGAAAGGACAGTGATATCCACAAAAGGATAACCTCCAGATTTACAGTGATCAAATATATTTTTCCCGACACAGTAAAAAGTCAGATTGTACTTCAGCCATATTGTTTGCTTCTGCTAAGTTGTACAAGGTTGGCATGTCTCCGAGTGCTTTAAACAAGTTTTTCATTCTTTAGGCCACTAAGAAAATAGAAGTCACCTCCACATCTCCTTATTCGCCTTACTGTCAGGGGAGGAGTGGTTATGAGAGGAATCTGTAGCAATTTGGAAACATCGAAATTCAGAAGTGAATTTTCACATAATTATTTATGAGTCTTACAAAGGGTAAACGAGGAAGAGAATGTGCAATAGCCTTTGCTAGTCTGCAGGTTTAAGCAATTAAGATGCAGATGGCATGTTCAAAGTTTCAAATTCTTTCTGACAAAAATCTCAGCAACAGAAAGTTATAGCCAGGAAGGGGCTAAATGTAAAGCTGATGATGTAAGCCACTGCCCTGCTTTCATGAAGCCTGTTACCCGGGAGACACCACCTAACTGATAAAGAAACTCTATGCCAAAAAAGTCCTAATGAGTAAACAATCCTAAACAATAAAGCTCCAATATAATGCCTCCTCCTATAGAAAACAATACAAGGCATATGCCAAGTGGTTTCTTAGTGGAATCAGTAGGACAGAACCTGGCCCTGTGCACGTATGTCCCCCAAGGCAGAATTATGTCGGGGCATCACTCCTAAAGTGGTTTGTATTATTAGTAGTCTTAGGGATTGCACCCTAATGGTCCTTCAAATGAAATGTTAAGTTTAACATGCTAAAAAAATTTGCATCTGCTTAACCTAATTCTACTGGTTATATGAAACTTTAATTGCTTAAAGAGAGATTAATCACAAAATGTACTTGCGTCAGTTTTTAAGGCAAACTAAACTTGATATATAACAAGAGAATATTATTGCCACTGAAACATACCAAGCTGAAATGCTTTGGGAGATGTCTTACATTTCCATAGATAACAGAGATAAAGACTACTACATTCTTATCTTCATTCTTAATGAAACTGAATTTACAGAGTTCAACTAGCCACTGAGGTTTTAAACTTGCTCAGGGTTAAACCAAAGCTGCACTACTCTGAAGATGACAGTAATGTGGTAAAGAATCCAGGGGGTCTTTTTCCTCCCTACTCAGCATAATCTCCCAGCTTCTGACATTTATGCTCTAAATGCAGAAAATCAAGTTAGGTTCTCAGCCTTGGTCAGAGAAGTTTCTCGTTGCAGCAAGCTGTGATTAATATGGAGAGTCATAACTGGCAGAATTACCAAGAAGACAGGATAGTAGAGTGCTTGACCCTAAATGGGTCATTGATATCACCCTTCCCAAAGTTTACAGAATTATGGAAGAAAGTAAGCAAAAACTGGAAGAGATGGAAGAAGAGAAAATGTTTTGCAAAAAGACGTCTTCTGTTCACAACATGGCCTTTACACCCAGAAACATTCTCTAGATCTGTGGCTCCCTGTACAAGATTGAGCCCATCATCATTTCATCACGAAATGGGGAAGGGCACATGAGACCCCACCCCATTTTAAAAATTGCTAACAATTAGTAGTGTTGGGGAAAGGGCTGTCATTCTTCCGTGGTGTAGCCACTGGTAAGTCGTCCACGCTGCAGGAAGTAACTGTCTACCCATGCTCATGCAAGCAACTCTAACAAGCTCAGTGGGTAATTCACAGAGAGAAGACACTGAAGTACGAGAGGGACATGCTGGGAAGGATTTCAACTGCAGAAGGAGTGGGGGAAGACAGATGGTGATGGGGGGTTGAAATGACTGAAATTCACTACACAAACGAACACAATGCCAAAGAATAAAACACAGATTAAAAAGCCCTGTCAGGAGACTGGGGAGAAGATACATAAGAAGAAGCCGTGTTTCACTTCCAAACCATCTGGCAATTATCGTCTAAGATCATTAGGCACCGGCAAGTCACACTATGTAGTCTGTTTTCTCACTGGCTGTTGTGACCCTTTTCGACTAGGGAACACTGTCTTTAGATTTTGGAAGAGCCAGGGGTTTGAGGGAGGCAGATGTCTTTGTAATGGAAGTCTCTTTTGATCCCTAGCTATATCCATTCCTAGATATAATTTATATTGCCCAGTACTAGAAAGTACATATATTTCCTTACTTCTAGGCAGCCCCCAAGTACTTTGGTCTCCCACTTCCTCCATTCCCTGCTTAGTAAAGAGCTGGTGCACTTCTCTCCATTCTACAAATAGGCTCCAACTCCCCATTGAAGGCTCAAAAGAGGCCCCATTACCACAAACTTTCTACTGGGCTCCATGGTTGTCCACAAAAGCTATAAAGATTCTTAAGGAACAAGGATACTTCGTCTTAAATTGTTCCACTATGTCTTTATTAGAAATAAGAAGGCCCAAGGCTGAAGAGATGGTTCACAAGAATGGTCACTAAGCTACTTGATAATCACCTTGCCCTCTGAAAATTCTTGAGCTGGGGCCCCAGAGTTCAAGTTGCCTTCAGCACTGTCTTCCATGCTCCTACAAATACAGCCATTCCTGCCCCACTTAAAGCACCCAACTGCTTTTCTAGTCCTCTATCCCCAAATCTTCCATATTCTTCCAACTAGGGCAGGCCTGTCACAGCAATATGCCACTCCCCGCTGACAATTTCTACCTTAGGGACTGTTCAACTGCTGTGAAGAGACCATGACCAAGGCAACTCTTATAAGAGACAGCAAGTAACTGGGGCTTTGCTTACAGTTTCACAGGTTTAGGCCATTATCAACACAGCAGGGAGCATGGCAGCATGCAGGAAGGACCAGTGCTAGGGAAGTGGTTGACAGCTACATCCTGATTAGCAGGAGGGAAGGGAGCAGGACAGAGACAGACAGACACTGAGAAAGACTGAGCCTGAGCCTGACATGGGCTTCACAGCAACAGAACAGTAACTAAGACACTCATTTTAAAGGTATGGCCATTTATATTTGGTTATTACAATTCATAGTGCCAAGTCACTGAGAGAAAATACTCTTTTGAATTACTGTGAAAGTATTCAGCCTCATTAGCTTTCCAGTGGCTGCATAGCCAAAATAACTTGAGAATCCCTGCAGCTGCCAAGGGAAGTTGGTAGCACAGTGCATAACACAGAAGTCCACCCTCACACTGTTCTGAGACCATGTATGGGGGAAGCTGGGAAAATGTCTCTGCGTGCCCTGCTGAGCTGATGAGATAGTATGGCTGGTATGCACTGCTTCACGGGTTTCTATGGGCTCGATTCACCCACTGCATGCTCTCTTTCAGCAAGCAAAGCCTTCTCTTAGAGCACAAGGCAAGCTCAAGAAGAGCATTCATGTCCTTCATCTCACTGAAAGAACTTCATCTGATCACATGACCATAAAAACTTCAAATATCCAGGAAATCAGACTGAGTGCCACCAAGTCCCCCAAACTCCACCATCTAGACTCAGTAGTGCATAATGACTAATCTTTTATCATATTTCACGTACACATGTTCTAAACCATGTCAGACTCAGTTAGGCATCATGAAGACTCACTTTCCTAATATGTGAGTCTGGGCCAAAGCACTAAGGAGCATCTCCTTTACTACCCACACACTAGGTTGCGCATCCTGAACCTGAAAATTCAAACTGCCTTCAAATCTGAAAAATCTCTGTTCACTGACATGACAATCAGTAAGTTTCAGATTTTGTAGCATTGCAGAGTTCTGATTTTTAAATGAGGACTACTCAAATAATGAAGTCTATATAAAAACTCCCAAATCCAGAAAACACCTCTAGTCCCACAAATTTCAGATAACAAACACCAAACCTGCAATACTTCAGTTGAGCATGACAATAATGCTCAGACAGCTAGTCTAAATTCAATTATCTCCAACTGTCCCAAAATATAGACCACTGATTTTCCTCCAAACTGGGAGCCAACCAAAGACTATGTATTTAACAGATATATTCTATTATACCTCTTTAATCTTAAGTAATATTACTCCCCACCCTCAGTTTTATAACTACAAATGTATAACCTGATTGATCTTTCATCATGAACAGTTTTTAAAATTATATGTACTTATTTATTTTCAGTGTCAGTGGGTACCTGCTCACCACGATCTTGTGGAAGGCAGGAGAAAACTTGTGGGAGTTGGTGCTGTCTACCGTGTGCCCTCCAGGGAATCAAGCTTGATCATTGGGATCGGTGGCAGGTTACTTCAGTCCTTGCTAAGTCATTTTAAGAGAATACCCCCAATCTGGATTTGAGCTTTAAAGAAAGAAATCTCAGCTGCATCCCCCCTCCCGCCACTTTGCATGGTCTTTTAGAATGCCAGAAATGTAAAACTTCTGACTTCTTTAACAGTCAAAGGGTTCTGTGGGTACAGACCAGAGCTATACCTGCAGTTCAAAGACTGGGAGGCCAGTAACTTAAACACTTAGTTCTACTAATGATGTCAAAGAAATCCATGGTTCAATTGTAGACACCTAACATTTTGACAAGGGAAAGCTCACTGAGGGGTGGAGTTGTGGTCTCTTTTGTATTAGGGAGAATGCTGTGTGCTGCTGCAGAGTTGACTGCAAACCAGCACCCAGGGGATGGCTTCGGATCTGAAGCCAGAAGAAAGAGCCCGCTCTCCATTTGAAGACTTGGCTGCACCTGAGTCAGAGATTAAGAAGAAAAATGCTCATGTCTAGCCAGCACTGACAGTACCTTGTGTACTAGACTAGATCAGAAACACACAGAAGATGGGAGTATTTGTTTCACAGCTATTTCATCCAGAAAAGAAAGTGTACAGCTCATTGCTTCATACACCACATCGACTCAGAAAGTTGCATGTGTCCTTGTAAGAAAGTCTAAGAGAGAAAAGGTAAACAACTTGTAAGCTTGACACTGCCCATAAAAACATAACAAGAAACTCTGAGACATGACCTTACAAGAGCCTCCACGGGGACTCATAAAGCTTGTCATAGTCTTACATGTTACCTGCACTATTGCTGGTAATAGGTAGGGCTGGAAACAGGGATTTCGTGGGAACTAAGACTCAAGAGTTCTGTTATAAATTTAAGAATATATACACAGGATCCTAGAATAAGATGGCAACTAGCAAACGATTTAGGTTGACACATGGAATATTTGGTCCTAGGCTGGACATTTATCTATTACCCTAGACATTAAGAAACTCACAGTTACTGTGGGAGTAACTATGAGTACAGAAAAAGGCCCGTGAGGTGGAAAGGTACCAGGAAGAGAGACAGAGACAATAAGAGAACTCACATACCAAAACAAAAAGTGGAATAGAAGCAGTGTGAGCTTTGGGGGAAGAAGGGGAGGAACAGAGAGGACTGACCAAGACAAAGCATGTGTGGAAATGCCAGGAGGAAACCTGCTATTTTATATGCCACATTTTTAAAAAGAAATAAACATATAATAATTTTTTCAAATATGTTAAAAAGAAAACTCAGTGTTGTTGATCATGGTGAAACACATCGGTAACCTCGGCTCTTGGGAGGAGGAGAAAGGAAGATGTACCATTGAATGTTAGCCTAGGCTATACAGTGAATTCAAGGCCAGACTGAGCTATGGAGCAAGGCCCTACCTGAAAATGAATGAATAAATATCTCAATGTTATTTCCTCATACCCCTTCACATCCCCATGTGTGATTTATTTATTTTATGTTATCTGTTTGTTGTTTTTAATCAAAGAGACTGGGGTATAAGACACGGGATATATGTGATAATGAGAGGACAACTTGGGGACTAGATTCTTTCATTCCACTATGTGGGCACTAGGTAGCAAGCTCAGGTGTTCAGGATTGGTTACAAGTACCATTATCTGTTGAGTCATCCACAGCCCTATGTGTGTTTTGTTTTAGACAGTATCAAGTCTAGCAATGCACTCCAATGATCTTACTGCCACCCCCAATGCTGATGTGTACAGCTACACCTGCCTAACAATGTTCTTTAGATAGTAGACAACAGGTAGTGACTAATATATGTTATGTCTTGAGACAAGGTCTTTCTAAGTAGCCCAGGCTGGAGCATCTTACTATAACCTTGCCTCAGCCTCCTGAGTGCTGAGAATACAAGCATGTGCCAATACATGCCAGATCAGTGCTATCCCAATGTAATTCACATTATACACAAAATCAATGTCACAGATGAGAAGTTAGAAATCAGACAGAAGGCTCACACTGATCCACAGCCTCAGTTCTGTCATGCGTATCCCCTTTCTATATTTTTACATTTACCTACACTTTATTTGTAGCAAATATTAATGTGTTAGAGCAAATTCTTCTCTTGCTTCTCAATATTACTTTCTTCTTTATCAATTATACTTATTATTCCTGGCTTTTTTGCCCTTTTATTTAGGTTGTGAAACTACATTAAAAAATCCTTTTGGACATTTGATTTAAAAAAACCCAAACCATATAAAGATCAATTTCAAGAAAACTAAAATTTTTCTAATAAAATTTATTACAAATTTAATATGACAAAACTCCTGATCGTTTTTTTTTCCATAAATATTTTCTTGTTCTGGGACGTTAGTTGTATTTGTTGATTTCCTCTTAAGCATTTTTTTTTTTAATTAAGGCATGATTGTAGCAAAGTCCTGAGCTTATTTCATCAAGATATCAAAGCTCTTATATGGTCTTAATTTCTTTTATTATTATTATTACAAGAAAAAAATTTACATTTACTTTCCTTGTTCCCAGCCCTCCCGCTCCCCCTCTACCCCACC
>JAQHUG010000009.1:4355969-4413312 GCA_028555095.1 Dicrostonyx torquatus | reverse complement strand
CACCTAGGTTGTTTCCAGGTTCTGGCTATTACAAATAATGCTGCTATAAACATAGTAGCACAAATGCTCTCCTGATTGTTTTTAAGAGCTTTAATGTTTTCCCAAATAGCTGAAAACAAATTTTATGCAACTATTGTACCGCTTTGATTAGTAGAGTCACTGAGCCTAATAATGAACATTACTATGGAATACTGCCCTCTGTGTATCACATGACCATTGCAATCCTGAGTTTTCAGCAGCTTTGATTACCTACACAGATCCACGCAACACTGGCTAAGGTTCCATCACAGGTTGGGTAGGGGCACATAAGGCATACGCTTCTCTAGGATAGAATCATAGCACTTACTAACAAACTTTTTAGTTATTTTGTTTCCTGTGGTTCTGCATCCCTTGTGCTCTTTGGCTTGAGATTTCTAGTAAATCAATGAATTTTGTTGCTAGCAAGCTTGTATCTGACACAATTAAATAAAAAACTGTGTTAGCTTGAGACAGCTTTATAGTTCAGGTTGGCCTTGAACTTGAAATCCTTTTGCCTGAGGATCCCAAAGGCTAGGGTTATAAACATTTATGTCACCATACACATATCCACATTGACCACCCTCCTTCACCCCAAAATGTGTTTTACCAATCAAACACAAGATATTCTTGCCCAGATTGTTTCTGTAAACAAACAACAAATTTACCTTAGATGCACTAATTTTAACTGATTAATTTTAATTGAGCTTTATGCCAATTTCAGAAACCCAGGTAACCGATCTGTTTGTAACTGGAAACTATCTATTAAACTACAATGAGAGATAATGCCTACCTACAGCCTAATCAAGTACTTTCATGAGTCTGTTCTCGCATTCAGCTTGTAAGTGCCAGCTACTCCCACTGTTGGAGGAGGGCTCTCCCGGACCCCTTCCATTGCTGGAGGAGGGCTCTCTGGACCACTCAGGAATTATTCTATGCTGAAATGAACTCCATTGACTATGGTCTCAAGATTTAACAAAACCAAGTGGAAGAAAGTGGGCTTCATCAGCAGTCAAGACAAATGACAATGGTCACACGTATAAAGGACACCAGATACAGAGTCAGAGGGCTGGTGATTAACTTAATATGTACAGAGGGATAGGTGGTGATGAGTGTTGCACCTTTAGGAATTCATCATAGCTAAATTGTAGCTTGCTAGAAACACGGAGTTTATGGAGAGCTGATAAGATAATGAATAAAACTTTAGAGAAGGGCCAATGAGTATTCTGGGTGACTCTATTTGGAAGGCAGAACAAAATAGATTTTAGGGGAGAAGTCACACTGGGGGATATACTGAGAAAAATCTGACCAAAAAGTAAGACAGATCCACAGTTGAGCATGTTCACTGAGAAATCCAAAGGCTGTGTGTGTATGTGTGTGTGTGTGTGTGTGTGTGTGTGTGTCTTGGTGGAGGAGGGCACAACAACGCTTAAGGGCAGCAAAGAAGAGCTCACAAGCAGTAGTGAGACAAGGATAAGGACAAACATCTCAGAAAGGAGTTTTAATGAAAACAAAATGCTGAGCTGGTCACCAAGAGGTATTTGGTAGTATTCTTGACATAGCTTCAGGGGAGAAGTATGAAAGAGAATACCAGAGTGGTTCCAGTAAGGCAAACATCTGTGTCAGGAATTTAGTGGAGATGAGAAGCAGAACACAAGAGGGCTTCAGGGGAATCACTAAACAAACGGAAGGACACCGTGTGGGTCTTTCACACCATGGTTGTGAATGTGTTTCCTAGTCCTGGGCCACTCGCCTTCTGACTTTCTCCTGACATTTAGGGAGTCTGTCTTCTCCCCTACATTTGCTTGTTCCACATCTGGTTAGTAAGGACAGGTCTCTTAATTCTACAGCTGTCATTTAGATTTTCAATTCCATCTTAGGACATGTGGAGTCCTTTTTCTGATCCTAATGCATTCACTACTCAAATTACGGATGGCAACACTAAATATTTCCCAAATTGATCACCTCTTCTACTTTCTCTTCAGTTATTAAATAAGCTATTATGATGTTCAGATAAGCACTGACTAGTCCTTCACTTCCCAGCCTTGGGTCCACGACGCCTACATCGCTTGTGAAATGTGAATTGCTATAGCAGATGATGCGTATATGGCATATAGAAGATAGATAGCCTGACAGCTATATCTTTTTTAGAGAGCTCCAATGAATTCAGATGCAGAGTCAGTTTGGAAGTCACTGAGTTCTAAATATTATGTTGATTTAAAGGATGTCACAAATAAATTAATGAAAATCTTCTTAGAGTAATGGTTGTACTTCACAGCATTCTTGGAAAATTAAAAAAAGATATATGATCTGTTTGTGAAAACAAGAGATGCATTACCCTATCCTTAAACACAAACAAACAGGTCTTTGGCAGGGCTTCTACAGAACAATGAAGGGGCAATAGGAGAAAGGTAACTTCTAAGGCACTCAAAGCTCAAACTACCCAGGAAACTCAGGAGACACTAACGCATATTGGCTCAGTTATCGCCACACCCCTTCAGGATTTCTGCAAATGGGTCTCATGCCTTCTTTGTTTTCTCTTCCTTAAAAAAAAGAAGAAATAAATAAAAACCACAGTTTTAGTTTTATCCTCTACAAGTTCTAAAGAGTTCATATAAAATGTGTCGTGATGACACATTAAAGGCAAGATTATATGCACACAATGCCTTATGCTCCTTCCAAAGATTTAAATCAGATCTCATGCAGATTCAGACTGATAAAGAAACCATGGTTTTTCCCAAAACACCTATCTTAACTTTTTTTTTTTAAGACAAAGTCTTTCTATTTAACCTTGGCTAGCCTGAAACTCACTACATAGATAGACCATTCTCCCACACCACTTGAACTCACAGAAATATCTGCCTGTCTCTGCCACCAGAGTGCTGGGATCAAAGGTGTATATCACCAAGTACAGCCTACTTCGATAAACCTATCTTAACTACCTATTTGGACAAATTTCAGAATGAGATATAAGGGTGGTGTTGTTATAATTTTGTTTTCTTAAACACCATTGTTCATTAACAATATAAATAAAAATGAACAAATCTAAAATATTGATAAAAAACTTAGATCAGAAACTGCATCTTCATTAAATATACGTTGTTAGAATGAAATTAAGAAATGCTATAACCAGAAGTCAGAGGTTGCTGGATGAGATAAAATAGGAAATGCTCCCCAACATCCTAATCAAGGATAAAGATCCACTGCCAACAGGACTTCAATCTCATAAGTCTGTGGCACTAACTGCCAATGGGTATACAATACCAGGATTGGGAAAATATGTCAGTATGCCAACAGGCACAGATAGCTAAACCCACACCTGAGAAATTCCAGGACATTTGACCTGCTTTTTAAATAAATACATAGGCAAACAAAAGAAAACTGGAAGAGGAAGGAATATTAGAGATGTTCATTTATTGCAAAGAGATGCATCCAACTACATAGATAAATGGCTCAACCTTATTTGCATCAAGAAGGATTGACACATTCAGAAATCTGAAGATGGATAAGAGCAAAATTATATACTTGTGGGGCTGTTTTATTTGCAGAAGGTTCTCACATAGCATACCTTGGCCTCAAGCTCCACAGGCAGCAGATTTTGACCTTGAACTCCTAATCCTCCTGCCAGTGCCAGCCAAGAGCAGGATCAGGCATGCACCACCATACTCAGCTCAGCTACTTCCTTTTGTAAAATTAGCACTCTGATCATCTTTTAGAGATATTTGTGTTGAGTCATTGCTATATAAAAATTATTCTAAGTTTTACATTAAAACAATTTCAAGGAGAAGAGGGAAAGTAGACGGTATTATACATGAAATGGGATTGGCTCTAAATGAAAAAGTGATGTAGACATTAGGTAAGTGGGATTCATGATAGGGCTCTATTTTTGTATGTAACTGACTGAAACTCTTGATAAGTGTAACAAATGAAAGTAAAGATTCTTTTGAAGAGGGTTTTAAATAACATCATGTGATGAAAATACTCAAGGACCTTAAAGATGATGTGTTCCTTCTAAGTATCAGTATTCATATAGCCCTCTCTTCCAAAGTCTCAGAATATAAGTTATGACTAAAACTTACTTCTATAGGTAATTTACTAATAATGAAAACAGTATTTAACAAGGAAGGCACAGGTATCTCTCGGCTGTAAACTGATTTCCTAAGTAGATAACAATAATCCAAAGGAAACATAAACAAAATGCTCTGAGGGGGAATTCAAAAGCTCCCACCTTCTTTAAGCCTCTAGGAGGAAGGACAGTCTTCCAGAACTTCAGCTTCAATATTGACAGCCAGGGGTCTCGTCAGTCACACCTGATCCCTATGTGTAACTAATGCACATTTCTGCACAGGAAGACCCTGACTATACAAGGATCTCTTTCTCTGCACTGATTTGGCAAAAAATAGAATAACAAGTTTTCATCTAAGACCCTAGAGGAAAAGCTTTGGGTAAGACCAACAGCACTTTCAAAATTATTAAAGCATTAGTTGTTTATAATAATTTAAAATAACATTTTCAGTGACCAGGTTAAAATTGACTCTCTGACTTTCTCTCTCCCCCACCCCATATCTCTGTGCATGAGTGCGTGCATGAGTGCGTGCGTGTGTGTGTGTGTGTGTGTGTGTGTGTGTGTGTGTGTCAGGACCTCCTGTGGCAGAGTCAACTTTTTACTTCTAACTACGTGGGTTACAGGAATTAAACACAGGTTGCCAGTCTTATTAGTTATTAGCAAGTCCCTTTACCTCATGAGCCATCTCACTGGCCTGGCCACAGATTGTTTGTGTGTGTGTGTGTTGGGCAAATCTATTTTTGAATCCTATTATATTTACAAATGTGTTTTTAATTCCACTAGGTACCTCTTTGTGATTTGTTTCATTTTAATGTTTCTATTTTGTTGCATGAGGGTGCACATGTAGTATATTTAAATGTGTGTGCAAGTATATATGGCAGCCAGAGGACATCAGGTGTTCTACTGTATCACGCTCCACCTTATTCCTTTGACACAAATTTCCCCATGAACCTGCAGCTAGGCAGGTAACCTGCAAGCCCCAGTGATCCTACTGTCTTTTGTCTCAAAGGAGGTTTGGGCACTAGGATCCAAACTCAGGTTCTCGTGTTTACAAAGAGAGTCATCTCTCCAGCCCCCAGACTCTTAAGCTAAACAGAAGATGGCAGTTTGACCCTGCTAGGAAGAACAAAAAAAAAAAGTTTTAAAAGAATGGAAAGAGTGTGTAAGATGGCTCAGGAGGGTAAAGGTACTTGCTCACTCACTCTCTCTCCTCTCTTTAAATGAATGGGAAGCAGAAGCAGATGTTAGGGTACGTCTATGAAGCAACAGTGACTAGGTCAGTGTAATACTGGCAGGGAAGCTTCACAGAAATATAGACCGGAGCCCAGAAGCAAGCACACACATTTACTATCACTTGCTTTTCAATAAAGCAGCCAAGAACTAAATGAAGTTAGAATCATCTAACAAGTGGTACTAATAACTGCATATCCATCTGCCAAAGGCTGATGTCTAATTGGTTTTCTTTGTACTCTTTGGGGGTCCGCCACCCAGCTCCCAAATAAATACACGGAGACTTATTCTTACTTATGAATGGCTGGCCTTGGCTTGGCTTGTTTTTAGCCAGCTTTTGTAACTTACATTATCCCATTTCTCTTTAACTTTATTTTGCCTCTGGGCTTTTTACATTTCTTTATTCTATATATCTTTCTGTCCTTCTTACTCTGTGGCTGGCTGGGTAGCTGGGTCGCTGGCCCCTGGCGTCCTCCTTTCCTTCTTGTCTCTCTCCTCACTCTTTCCTAGAGTTCTCCTACTTATTCTCTCTGCCTGGCAGGCATGTCTATCTCTCTCTCCTGTCTAGCTAGCTACTGTCTGTTCAACTCTTTATTAGACCAATTAGGTGTTTTAGGTAAAGTAAAACAGCTTTACAAAGTCAAACAAATGTAACAAGAAAGAATGCAACACATCTTTGTATCATTAAAAATATACAAATAAGTATTAATGAATGTAACACATCTTAAACTAATAGTCCACCATAATGACCCACCACTTCATACCTCATTCAGAATTAATTAAATAGCTAAAAAGACCCATTTACAAAAGGTAAACCTATAAAACATCTAGAAAAAAAAATAAAACTTGTGATCTAGGACTACACAATGCTTCTCAGATACAAAGTCCACAGCCTGATAAAATAAAAGACAGATTAATGTGCATATAGTCAAAGTTATAAACTATGAAGAGAGAAGACACCCCAAAGAGAAAAAGCTTCACATCATCTATGAGGTAAGACCATTTAAAATGGAAATGGACAGACATTTTCCTGAAGAAAATTTTAAGTGGCCAATATTAGCCACAGAGATTAAAAAAAAATCCGGAAATCTCATTCCTAGGTATAGAACTATGAGAAATGAAAAATTATCCACTCAAATTCCTACATACCTGTACTAAATAACCATAACAGCTCAGGACTGAGCAGCAGAGTTCAGGTCAGCACAGTAAACTCATGCTTGCTTAGGGACAGGGTGGAAGGAGCACAAACAGTAAATGGATGAAACTGCTAATCTGTCCAGGGCTCCTTAATGCAGTGATGAAACACTGCACAAATCTGATACTACAACAAAAAAAAAAAGAAAGAAAATATTCTTTAACTAAATGAATTTGGACTTAACTGCTAGTGTTTCTTTTTCTTAATCCTCTGAAATAGTTATGACTGATTTCTTCTAAACCAGAAAGATGGCTCAGTGGGTAAAGGCCCAATGATGTAATGGTATAAGGAGACAATCAACTCTACAAAATTATTCTCTGACCTCCACATGCACACTATGGCAAGCACAAAGGAACAAACACACAATCAAAGAGGGAAACAGACAGAGAGAAAGAGAGACAGACAGACAGACAGACAGAGAATTTCCTCTATTTGAAGAATACCAAGCTAGGAGCGGTTGGTACATGCTTTTAATCCCAGCACTCAGGAGATAAAGGCAGGTGGATTTGCCTGGTCAAAAAGCTTGTTTAAACATGGCATGAGCCTTTGACATAAGAATACTGAAGACTTCCTTGCCCAGGGACGGGCTTAACCATTCTCTTGAATCACTAGAATGCTCCTATTTTTCACTGTTCAAAAAGATTAGAGAAGAAAAGATTCAATTAACTAAAAATAAAGGATATATGGGAAAGTTTCCTTATAGGGGGATGATTTATAAACCATACTTTGATTAAAATATATTTTACTAATAAAAGGGTAAATTCACACAATACAAATCTCCTTAAAGTTCACATTACCTCCAAGGGAAACTTAGGGCTATTTTACTTCCAAACAGATCCTACAAAGAAAGATTTGCTAACTATTTAAAAAATGTTTTCTATTTAAGACAACCTTTTACAAGTCATTCTTGTAAATAATGAGAATGCTGTCCTCCCCAAGGGAGTATTTTCTACTTCAGTGTTTCTAAGAATACACAGGGTTAAAGCCATGTAAAATAGATTTTCTCACAGTTGGAGAGAGCAAAGCACCACAAATGGGAAACCGAACAGCTAGAGGGTCAAGACACTAGACTTCCAGGTCAGACTTCTGGTTGCAATTAAGCAAAATTCCTGCAAATATTTCTAAGGAAATAATATTTTGGGTGTCCACTTTCAAGGCTTGCAACTTTAATTTTTTTAGTAGTAACTACATGACAACTATCTGTATGTACATAAACATGTTCATAGACTACAGAAACATAATTCATATATTTACTTGAACACATATTATCTATGATACAGGAATAAAATTTGGTTAGTCTCAGCTTAAAACTGAAAACTTATACCTCTTCTAGGTAATTATTCCCTCTACACCCACTTAGACACAAGGTCTCCTGTATCCTAAGCTTGAACTCACTATGTAGTCAAGAATGACTTTGCATTAATCTTCCCGTCTCCATCTCCTAAAAGCTAGGATGCTGAGCACGTACCATCACACCTGGTATATGCAGCACTGGGGACTGACCCAGGGCTTTGTTTAAGTTAGGCAAGTACTCCATCAGCTGAGCTACAGGCCAGCCCAGGCATTCACGTTTTCACACTTGAGATTATGTGGAGTGTTTTTGTTGTTTTTTGTTTTATTATTTTTCAATAACAATGTAGACAGAACTTTTCTAAGGTAGTTCACAAAATAGGTTAGAGCACATTTCCACCAGGTTATATGGTCGATGGTAAAATAGTTTTAAAAACTGGAAACCGAAAGAAGTTTTGGCACTCGGTATTGAGAGCCCAGAGGCAGAACAGCAAATCTAAACAAGCTAAAGTCTAAAGGCCCTAAAGCTGGCCAGTGTGTCTCCAACTGCTTCCCGAGGAAAATCTAGCAACCACCTAGGTGAACATCTCGCTCAGAAATCTGTGGTAAATTCCTTTGGAGATATGATTAACACCTATGGTGTTAGGGGGCACATGCACTCCCAGCCAATGTTCAGAAGCGATCATAATTGACAGTAAATTGTGCACATTGGCTTGCACATGTTGACAAAATAGCAGAAAATGCTGAGTTACTGCAAATCATAATTTTAGATTCTCTACTTTTATTCTAAATAATCAAAAATTAGGGGGTTACATTAGGGAATCTGAGAATGAAAGCTCTTTAGTTTTAATTACTGTGTAGGTAATTGTCTCTAAACTTCACAATGCACTTAGCATTTAGCTAGCAAAGCAACTCTCAGTGTCAAGAATAAATCAAAGTATATTCTTTTATACTAGTGTTCTACAGTCACCCTTCATGCCTTACAGAACCAGAGGAACCTTACTGGTATTTAATCTGCTAGATTTCTATCCTTTTCCTCCCTCCCTCCTTTCCTCTCTCCTTCCCTTCTTCCCTCCCTCCCTGTGTGTATGCAAATATGAGTGCTTGCTCATGTATGATTGTGAGTGAGTGAGTGAGTGAGTGTGTGTGTGTGTGTGTGTGTGTGTGTGTGTAGACCAAAAGAAAAGCTCCAGTCTCTAGCTACCTTTTTTTTGAGACAGGGTGTCTCTCTGGCCTGGAACTTACCAAGTAGGCTGGTCTGGCCGCTCAGTAACCCCTAGATATCTGCCTGTGTACCTCCCATGTGCTGGAATTACAAGCATGAATTCCCATGACCAAATTTTATTTACCTGGATTCTGAGGACCAAACTTAGGCCCTCATGCATGCCTTACACACTGAGCTCTCTCTCTGTTTTCTCTTTTAAGCGCTCGTATGAGTATTAACGCTAGCAACACAAAACTCAATTCCTGGGAACTTTAAAAGCTTGGAGGTCCCGGCCTGAGCGGAGGTGGGGAGTGGTGATACAGCACAGACAAGCCGGTAAATGATCAGACACTTACTAGACGTGAGAAGGCTACTGCCACGGTGCACTGGACACAGAACTATCCAGAAACACAAGTTATGGGAGCTCTTCCCCACACCCTGTCACCTAGTACATAAAATTATACGCTGCCTGGATGAGAAAGGGCCACTGCATTATGGCAGAGAAAAGAGAACACTCCTTTAAATCTGTCAAACACACTGGTCGTCACCTCCCCAGGCTTTAGCCAAGGAGAACACTGTCTAATAGAGAATCTCACTTTTGCCCCTTCTACTTCCATCCGTCTCTCCAATACACACACACATATTAGCTATGCGGCAACTAGACCACTCGGATAACATGCTGACATGCCAGTCAAACATGTTCCCGACATGCTGCGTTAGACCATGGCTTTCAATGGTGAGGGTTGTTCTCATCTGCTGGGTAGAAGTGAAGGGCCACAGACCTTGCAGCGAGTTGTCAGCACTAGAAATGGTTGCAGCATGGCGTGCATGCAGCTCAGTGGTAAAGTACATGCCCTGTGTGTGCAAAGCACTAGTTTGGTCCGAGCATGCCTAGACAGTCCTGTCATAACTAGAAATATAACATAAAAGATCCCTAAAAGAAAAGACTTTTGTTTTGTTTTTTTTGGTCCCATTTCTATGTCAATTTATGAGCAGGAAACTTTCTCTTCCACTGTTTTCCTTCCAGTTTTAACAGATAGGAGTGCTAACCAGTTCTACTTACTCCTACAAGTGGCATGTCTTGGGAAAATCTAGTAATAAATCATTTGTCTGCATGGAGGTGGTAAAGGGCAGGCTTCTTACTCAATTGTACAAATCCCCTGACAACATTCTTTTTTATTTATTTAATTTTTTTTTTCATTTTACATAGAAACCCCAGTTTCTCCCCTCCCCTCCCCCATCCTCTCTTACCCCCATCCCATTCCCCATCCACTTCTTGAGGGGGATAAAGCCTCCCTTGGGGAGTTAACAATTTCGGGCATACCAAGTTAAGGCAGGACCAAGCCCCTCTTCCCTGTATCAAAGCTGAGCAAGGTATCCCTTCATAGGAATGGGCCCCCAAAAGCCAGTTCATGCATCTGGGATACGTCCTGGCCCCACTCCCAGGGCCCTACAACAGATCAAGCCACATAATGTTGGAGAGTCTAGTTTGGTCCCATGCAGGTTCCCCAGCTGTGTTCACAGCAGCATTATTTATAATAGTCAGAACCTAGAAACAACCTAGATGCTCCTCAACTGAAGAATGGATAAGAAAATGTGGTACATTTACACACTTGAGTACACACAGCGGTAAAATAACAACACTTTGAAATTCACAGGCAAATGAGTGGCTCTAGAAAAGATCATCCTGAGTGAGGTAACCCAGACCCACAACAACTTCTGACAACATTCTTATAAACCAGTGTTTGACAACAAAGCTCCTTCTAGCATCTAAGACTCCTGGGGGCTCTGGTAGAGTCACTGACATGTAGCAACTTAAATTGCAAAATTTCCAGTTGTAAAAGTGATCAGGTTCAAGCAGACACAAAAGTAACAGGGGACTCCAATTGTCACAAGGGGCCCAACAAAGGTACCACGGGACTCAAATTGTTACAAACACCCCAGCAGGACTGGAACTATAACTTGAAAATAAGCAAAAGCAACATCAGTTTTGTCTCAAAAAGTCTCTGTGATGCTCAGGCCTTGAGATCAGGGAGGAAGGGCTGTGGGAGTGAATGCAGCAGTCCACTCACTGGCCAGTGAGATCACTCTGATAAAGTCTATACGGACAGCCAGAGCGCTGTCTCCAGTGGGTCAATCAAGCACCTTACGGGCTGGAAACAACACTCTTCTGTTCACAGACCTGTCTCTGAGCACTTTTGTATTTCATTTTGTACAAAACAAAGTAAACAACAGATGAGACACCGCAGCTCCGCAGTATCCCTCCCTGTTGGGTGGGACCGTTTCTCTTCTGAGTCCTGTTTGCTTTCCACTTATTGCAGTAAGAGGTGAACACCACCTCCCCCGCATTTGAGAAAGAAAAGTACCTCAAGTTGTCACTGATGCTTCAGCACACTTTTAGTAAAATGTCTAAAACTTCAAGCTTTACAAGTTTCCTATTCTTGGAAAAATAACCTCTGCTGATGCCACAGTAACATTCATGAGAGGGCTTACAGGCACGCACTTTCATTACTGTCCTTTTAAGATTTTTTGTGTGTGTGGATGAAAGTTTAGAAAATATTTTGACCAAATACATTATGGGGAGAAATGTAAATAATAACCAAAGCTATTTAAACACATGTGTAAAAAGAAGACATATGCTTTCACTATGTTCTATGACTGACTAGAGAAATCCATTTAAATTCTCAAGTGGCTGCGAACAGAAAAAAAACACTGTGTGAAAATCGAGAACATTTAACAGAGCAGGTAACTGAAAATGTGCAATGCTGGCTTACTATTCAGAAACCACACAAGTGAGCATTTCCTTCTTTGTCACTTCTCCCCTGCTTGGGAGAGTCAGACAGGGCCTACACTCCCTCCGTCTGTGACTGAAGCTCATTTATTCCTGCTGTGGGTGTGCACTCAGAGCTCCAGGGTAGGAGCCCAATCAACACCAGCACTGATGATAAAAATTGCATCTACCAAGGGCCTGTGTTTGTTGAGATTTAGCAGTTGCTGGATGTATGATGTATGGTCTTTATTATTATTATTATTATTGCCTTTAAAATCTCAGAGAAGCGGCAGCTGAAGGAAAGCACATAGGTGGTGTGCTACAGCCCGTTTGCAGGCTTTCCTGAGAGTGCCAGGGGTCTCCTGAGAAAGGGCTGGGCTCACGGGAAACGGGTTTCACTTCCAAAATTTATTTTATTAGGAAAAGGCTCTGTTTTTGATAGGCTGGGAAAATAAATACAAAACAAAATGCCACAGACACATCTTCACTCACAGGGACATCAGGGAGTAGAGCTCACCACAAGCCCGAGTCTGGACAGCGAGGGGAAAGCTTTCTTTGGCAGGACCCTGTGTTGCATCAGGCACTGAGGAAGGGAGGGGAACGTTTCTCAGACAGAGGGAAGAATAGGAAGAACTTGCTTGTTTTGGCCATTCTTGTCTTTTTCTTCCCTTGTGTGAACACCCATTGATTCTCCAACACGGTGGTGATGTGCCACAGCACCAGAGGCTACAAAGAAGGTAGGGGGCGAGGAAGCCTTAGTCCTCCTGCCCTGGTCACTCACAGGCCATACCTGGGATGATGCCACAAAAGGATGAGCAGATGGGTGTGCATTTTGGCTAGAGACTGAAGCTAAGATTTTAGGGGAGTAGTCAACTGAAAAGAATAGTCATGGAAAAAAACTTCGGCAGACAGAAACCATAGTACCTAGGGAAATTTAATTTATCTTACACTTTCCAAAGGGCTGGGTTTCTCAGATGTTAGCTGAAAGAAAAGGTTACATAGAACAGAGTAATAAGTTAAAAAATTCCTACTGCTCCACAAGTATAAATGGACTGCTATCTATACAATTTATTGCACCAAGTACTTTGAACTAGGAGATGAGCTATTTGGGTGTCTATTTTCCTGTCTCAAGATCAGAGATGGGCTATACAGAGTCTAAAACAAAGATGCACATATGGAAATTCACGCCAAGCACTGTTCCTATGACTAAAGAGCTGAGCTTTAACAGCAAGAATTTTTATATTTAAAGAAAGCATATGTAGACACCACTCTCCTTAATGGAGACACAAGACAGTCAGACATTAGATGGCTGGACTTTCCCCAGCCACTGACATTTCAAAGTCACATGACCTTTGCACAAGTTACACAACTCCAAGCCTGCTTCTCATCTTCAGAGGCAGGGTTAGGCATGGGGGCTGTGGGCTGTGACTAGTCAGAGCCTAGCAGTGAAGCACTTGTGTAGCTGCAGAAAGCCTCAGTTTAATCCCCACTAATGGGGAGGGAAAGTGGCTAAAAACGCCTGTGTCAGGGGTTGCCTTGGCTGTGAGTCAGACACCAGCACAGCTGACACTGGTGACGCACAGACACTCCGTAGCAGGCACTAGTAGGCAGATGCTAAGGCCTCTTGTACTGGGTGATTCCCCTGTCCAGCAATCTTACACTGGGACAGGATGTGGTTTTGAAAAATGAAAGGCAGTTTAATGATTTGTAATCCACAGACCACTGCCACCTGTGCTGCAGTGGAAGCAGACCAGAAGCATCCTCAGAAAACAGGTGACCAACAAGTAGCCACAGTTCCTCAGTTTTTTCTAACACTGTGCTCCTCCCCAGAGTCTGACAATACCAGGACCCTGTCCTGGAATAATAAGAGTTTGCCACGAGAAAACTCTTGGAAAGCTACATGTATAAAAGATGAGAGTTGGGAGAGCATTGTGTTCTGGGGACTACAGGTTAGTCAATGTAGAAGGACAAACTGAAGACTAGTCAGGGAGCTCTCCAGGTATGCCGGTCAAGGCCACTGGGGTACTACTCCCCTCTCTTCAGGGAATAAGGACTTCCTGTAAGCTCAGTGTCTCATAGGATTAGCTGATTAGCTTACCCAGCATTCTTCTTAACAGTCAGATTTTACATTACCTTAACTGAGGATGAGAAGGTCATTCTCATGACTGTCCAATTAAAAAAAAGACAATTGAGAGAACTGGGCTCCTCTACCAGTACTCAATTGTAAGGTTTACTGAGTTAGACCCAGCCAAACATAGCTTGCTAAAAGGATGCTAAGAGAATGGCAATCTGCATTCAAGAAGATCTGCCTAAGAATGGCACACCCTACTGTCTGATTTCCCCTGTTCTCCCAGAATCCTCTGCAAAATGGTGCCTGGCCAGTGTGGGAAGAGCATTGCCATAAAAACACTGGATAAGCCTCCTTTAGGGTTAGAGACAACCTCAGAGCATCAAGAGCTGGAAGGACTAATGATTAGAACAGACGGTGTCTGTAAACCTCCAAAGCCCTGGAGTAGGAAGTCATGTGATGACTGGACGGCTAAAAATACTGAGGAGAGTAAAGGCCATAACTGCATAAATCACTTAGTCAAAATAAGACAATGGACTGATAAAAGTCAATGGTCTTATGTAATCAAACACTACTCAAATGTAGCAGCCTTATATAACAATGGGAGTTTTACCGGAACGTAAAGCATAGGCCAGGACCTGATGGAAGCAGGCAAAGCTTGTAAGCTAAAGGATGAAAGGTGTACTCTGATCAGATTATGTATTGTCCTGGCAAAATACACTGTTTCAGGAAACAAATGTGGGAGTGGCAAGCTCAGTGAACAGTTGCTTTATGCCTTCCTGATTCTGCTAAGTCCAGGACTCAGTGGAAATCTTTAACACAGAAGACCATCCAGGGGCTGGTAGGGAAGCTCAAAGTGCCATTTAACTACTTCAGGCTCTTCAGCCGTTACACAGAGGCTGGGAGAGGCCCAAGGAAGAAGTGAAGTGGAGACTCATGACAACACACAGGGGAAAGGGGACCCTATGGAAAAAAATATAGGAATATCATCAGTCCTATCTACTGAGCATTCTGTCTGTCTGTCTATCTGTCTCCCCCCGGCCACCCCTCTGTTTCTTTGAGACAGAGTTTCTCTGTGTAGCCCTGGTTTCCTAGAAACTCAATCTGCAGACTAGACTGATCATGAACTCAGAGATATGCCTGCCTCTGCCTCCTGAGTGCCGGGATTATGTGTTACTACCACCCTGCCCCACTGAGCATTCTCAAAGTTAGTGGAACAAAAAGCAAGGATAATCCTGTTAAGGCAGAGCTACTAATAGCTAGAGCACCCCACAGCCTAACATGAAGACTCCATCCAGGTCAGCTAAAGACACAGGAATAGAAAACGTATTAGAAGAGAGTTACAGATGGTAACTACGTGTTTCATGATTACAATAATAATAATAATAGTAGTAGTAATAAAGGTACATGAGACCTGCACCAGAATGGTGCTGTTACCTCCTTGTAGCATCAGCTGCAAGAACTAAGACAGGCATTTTTGCTGTTTTCCATTTGTTCTGTTTAAAACATGGTAGTTACAGCTAATATCACAATTTAGACAATTAGCAAATATGGGCTATGAATGAACTAGAGATGGTTAAATGCATAAAACTATCACTCAGAAACCCTGTGGTAGAGTGGAGCTAGGCTTTAGAACTTTATCTATTTGAGGAGGACGTACCCTGTATAGCTGGAAACTGGTGTGTGTGTGTGTGTGTGTGTGCGTGTGTGCGTGTGTGTATGTCTACACGTGTGAGCACGTGGGGAGACAGCTTGCTGTTATCACTTGGAAACTCATGGAAACAAGAAGACAACAGTAAATTTTCAGTGGATAAACTCCACCCAATCAAAGGTTGGACTTGACACCTTAACAATATTTTGATAAATTCTGTATTCCCAGGGTAAAAGCCAAATGTTTTGCCTCCATTGACTCACCCTCAGCTACAGAACAGATATGAGATACAGTTTTGTTGCCCAGAGCTTGGCCATGCGCTGACCAATTTCTTCTGGCTGGGCAGAGGCTTTGGTATTATGTCCTGAGTTTTACACATGAACATCAGTTTTGTGCTAAAATGGTATGTATCCTGAAGCTGTCCCCATCCTGTGCCAGAAGCTCTGCTTCAGAACAGTGACTGCTGGCCCTCTTAGAGATCCCATCAGCTTCAACCAAGAGCCAGATACACACACTGGCTTGTGTCAAGTAGAGAAGAAATTGAGGAAGGATATTAAACTGTAGCTTCTGACTAAAAAGAGTCTCAAGCTGAGGACTGTCAATTTTGTTTTCAAAAGACTATTTTGGGAGCAGAGGTATGGATGAATGAGAAGGAGAACCTGGAGGTGATGGCAGTAAGTTTGTAACTGATTATGAAGGGATGGCGATAGGAAAGGAAGGAAGGAAGGAAGCATGGAAGGAAGTGAGGGAGGGAGGGAGGGAAGGAAGGAGGAATGGAGGGAAGGCAATCTAAAACAAGTCCAAACTGCAAGCATTTGTACAGTCCAGTCAGTGAGCACATAAAAACATAAATGACAATAAAAGAGCACAATTCTCCTGGTTGAGTTTTAGTCTGCTGGTCTGGCAAAGACTGAGAACATTGGTCACAATCAGTTCTGGTCCAGACTAGAGGAAAGTGCTGAGGTAATGCTGGTGGGAACTGATGGTGACGTCTTTCTGAAGACTCCCTCATGTCACTACTGTAGCCTGACCTGAAAGGGTTTTCCAGATGACTTATGAAGGATGAAGTTAATATCTGTATTATGCTGCTCCCTGACTTTGTGAATAATCTTTGTGCTTTTTTTTTTTTTTATAAGATTAAGGAAACAGCCTCGGAGGAGCTTATGCAGTTGTTATAAAGAACACTCACAAAGCATGAATAAGATTAATCTTATTAGAGCAATGAGCAAAGTTATGAGCTTGTAGATTTCGGCTTACCCAGGATTATATATTTAGTTTACATACCATGCTGAGGCATGTTATCCTGATATGGATCTGGAAATGGAAAAGAGAAACTGGCCCATGGTGAACCTGTCAGCTGAGGAGAGTGATCTGGTGGAAGAGAGAACCGTGTAGTATTCATGCCTGGAAAACAGTATGTGGGGAGAGCGAGCACCCAGAAGACAGTTCTCTGCAGCATGGCAATCTGGGAAGGAGGCTCTAGGGGTGCCAGTCAGCCTTCCCCTCACAGGGAGGGAGGAAGGCAGGTAAGTAGAGCACCGTTCAGTTAAGATGCAGTATGGTGCAGGTGACGTAAGTAATACATGCCAAATAGCATGTGGTCAGAAAAAAGGAAAAAAATTACAAAATTGGTAAAAAAATAAAATAAAATTTTTGAGTTGGAACATCGTTGTCAGACAGTGGAGAAGCTATTACAGTAAGGACACAGAGGTAGAGACAAAGCAGGTCTGTAGGAAATGAGGAAGGCCAGGCAAGTCACAGCAATTACTGACCTTATGAGAAAAGGAAAGATGAAGACATTAACGGGTCAATCACCTGCACACATATATATTGCTGCTTTTGCATGCCACGAACTGCCTTGGTTATGGAGAGACAACAGAGAAAATACAGAGCAGAACTGGCAGATGTTTATCAAATGGTAGAAGGCTAAGTTCAAGGTACTTGGGATCGACACATAGGGTGATTGTCCTAAGTGAACTTTGACTAGAGAGCTGAAGACAATATATAATAGGGAAAACGAGGCTCTAATTTGAGCAAAGGCTCCAGAACAATGAAACTTTACAAGAAAAGAATTGAATCAAAAGCACTTAAGCAAGAAGGAAAACATGCAGGACCCCAAGGGGCTTGGCCTTCATCTTCGAGACCCTGAGAATATCCTGAATGGTTTTCTACAGATCTTCACAAGAGCGGACATGAGATTTTAAGGGATGGCCTGACTACAGTAAGGACAGAAGGTGGCACACTGACCATATGGAAGGAAGCCAGAGGGGTTCCTGCTACAGCTGTCCAGGTGAAGTGGGAATCCAGTCCGGCTGGTACATGGAAAGGGACTGGCCATGGTGTGAACCTCAACAGAGACGCTCGAAGACTGTTAGAATGAGAGAGGAGACAAAGCATGGGGCTTACTTTCAAAGAGTGAATGAAATATCCTATTAGCAGCATCCTGGCTTCCTCTGGTTATACTACCATCTCACTACACTGAATGCAGTACTATACCACTAATGGTCACCAGAGGCTACGCAAAGCAACTAGATAAATTCAAGAGCAGATGACAACAGAAAAGCCATTCGCAGGGGACTGGGAGATGACTTAGCGATTAAAGCACTTGCTGTACAAGCATGGCACTAGGGTTTTGCTCCCACAGCCCATGTAAATGTCAGTGGGCACAACTGCCTCCCTAGAATTCATGCCTGGGAAGATGAGGATGGGGACCTCCAGAGCAAGAGCAGCCATATCAACTAGTTCTGGGTTCAACTAAGAAAACTGGCCACAAAGGAGGGGACAGAGGAGTGGACAGTGACAATTCCTGACATCAACCTTGTGCTTCCACATGCATGTTTGCACACACTTGTATACACAGACATACACTCACATACTTCAACACACATCCATCAATATCTTTAAAGAGCTCTTCTAGGCTGGGAGTGGTGCATATCTGTAATTCTAGTATTTGGGAGGCTGAAACAAGGATATCAAGTTTGGGGCTAGCCTGGACTCTGGACAACTCAGGTAGATCCTGTTCAGAAAAAAAGGAAAAGAAAAAGTTATAGGTCATACAACTAGTAGAACACTTTCAGAGTCTATGTGGCCCCAGTAACACACTACACACACACACACACACACACACACACACACACACACACACACACATTTTCATAAGCCCATAAAACTATAAACATGAAATCCAACTCTGAAGTTACAAGCATGTGTATTACTAGAATGTTAACTGTACTCTTCTTTAGAACAGTATCAGATGCAATCCTAATTCTACCAATGAATTAAGAGCACTGATGTTTAATAGAATACTTTGCAGTCATCAAAATAGCAACGTGGACCTGGAACAAGTCAAAACAATCTTGAAAAAGAGTAACAAATTACAAGACTTAGACTTTCTGATTTCAAAACTTACCACAAAGCTATAGTATATCAAGAGGCTGCAGCACTGGCACCAGTGGCAGACACAAACAAGTGAAGCAGAAGAGAAAGCTCAGAAATAAACCGGCGTCCACGCTCAAATGATTAGTGACAAGATTACCAAACCCATTCAGTGCAGAAAGCAGTCTTTTACCAAATGATGCTAAGAGAACTAGACATCCACATGAAAATGAGTTTTATCTTTTATTTACATATAAAAAGTAACGGACGTGGGATCAAGTTCCTGAATAAAATGGCTAATTTTTAAAATTTCATAGAACATCTGCTTTTAGAGGAAAAGTTTCACAAGACAGGACTTGGAAAGGACTTCCATGGGCATAGCATCACAGGGCCAGCAACAAAGGAAGAAAGTGGCATTCTGGCTTTATCACATTCAAAACGATCTATGCACCAAGGTAAATCATCAAGAGAGGGAAAAGACAAACCAGAAAATTTGCTTAAATATTTGCCAGTTACATATTCAATAAGAAATTAATATGCATAATATTCAAAGCCCTTCAACACAACCTTCCCCCCAAAAACACCCAGTTAAAAATGGACTAGGCATACAGACATTTCTCCAAAGAAGACATATGAATAGCCAATGAATACATGAGAAGATGGCCATTGTCACTAATCACTAGGGAGATGACAAAACAACAACAACAAAACAAACCAGAGTTAGAGATTGCTTCACATATATTAGCATGGCTATTATCAAAATATCAGGAAATAAGGGTCGGCAAAGATGTAGAGAAAATGGAACCCTCACGTTGGTGTGGATGTAAAAATGGTGCAGTCATAGTGGTTAACAGTAAGTTAACCTCAAAAACAAAATCAAAATAATTACCACGTGATCCAGAAATTTCTAAATTTATATTCACAAGAGCCAAAAAGCTTGAAAAGATAATTTGTATATTAGTGTTTGCAACAACATTGTTCATAACAGCCAAAACATGGAAACACTCCATCAGTAGATGAACGAACAGGTACTGTGACATACACTGGAAGATGACAGAAGATGTGAAATTCTGATAAATGCAGCTCTAAGAATGATGAAAATGTAACTGCAAGAGAAATAACACAGAGAATAAAATGACAAACATTATGTGGCTCCACTCACATGAGATACTGAGGTAGTAAGAACAACAGTGTCAGAAAGCGAGACCTCCATGACCAGGGGTTCGGGCAAGAGGATGAGGACACATTAGTCATGCATGCACAGTTCCAGACTAGACAACGAAAAACTTCTTGAGATTGGTAAAAGTGATAACTGCACAAAAATGTCTGCATATTTATGCTGCCAAAAGTGTACACTTGAGAGTTGTTGAACAGTAAGTTTTATTTGCATTTTACAGCAACAGTTTTTAATGGTGACATATGAAATTATTTTTAAGATAAATTAGGTGGAGACAAGGTTGCAAAATTGTATACGCAACAAGATCACTTTCTTTGTTAAAAAAAAAAATCAATACTCCTCCATTGCTGGTGGGAATGCAAACTTGTACAACTACTTTGGAAATCAGTGTGGTGGTTTCTCAGGAAACTGGGATTCAACCTACCTCAGGATCCAGCAATACCACTCTTGGGAATATACCCAAGAGATGCCCAACCGTACCACAAAAGCATTTGTGCTACTATGTTCATAGCAGCATTATTTGTAATAGCCAGAACCTGGAAACAACCTAGGTGCCCCTGAATGGAAGAATGGATCCAGAAAGTGTGGAATATATACACATTAGAATACTACTCAGCGGAAAAAAACAATGACATCTTGAATTTTGCATGCAAATGGATGGAAATAGAAAACTCTATCCTTAGTGAGATATCCCAAACCCAAAAAGAAGAGTATGGTATGTACTCACTCATTAGTGGACCTTAGCCATTAACAAAAGCTTATAGCTCACAAGCCTGCAGAAGCCAAATAGCAAGGTGAACCCAAAGAAAAACATATATAGATTTTCCTGGAAGTCGGAAGCAAACAAGATCGTCAGACAAAAGTTGGAAGCACGGGTGTGGGGATGGGGGTGGAGGTAGGGATTGGGGGAGGGGGTAGGTGAAAGGGAGGGGGTAGAAGGGAGAAAGGAAGAACCGGGGAGAGCCTGGGGTTGTGGGAGGGTGGAGATGGAGGAAGGGTGGATATTGGAGAAGGGAATAAGATATCTACATTAACGGGAGTCATTTTAAGATTTGCAAGAGACTTGTCTCTAGAGGGGATCCCAGGTATTCACAGGGATGTCCCAGCTAGGTACTTGGGCAGCAGAGGAGTGGGTGTCTGAACTGAACTTGTCCCAAAGTTACTTTGTTGAATATCTTAATCGTCACCATAGAAATTTCGCATGATGGTTGGAGATAGAGCCAGAGACCCACATTCACATCAGAACAAGAGACTGAGCTACCAAGGTCCAGTGGAAGAGCAGAGGGAGGGAGAAGATGAGCAAGGAAGTCAGGACCGTGAGGGACTGGCCCACCAACAGAGACAGTGTGCTTGATCTATTGGGAACTCATCAAATCCAGCTGGACCAGGACTGAATGAGCATATGACCTAACTGGACTCTATGAATGTGACTGCCAGTGGGGACTGACTGAGAAGCCAATGATAATGGCACTGGGACCTATCTCTTCTGCATGTATTGGCTTTTTGGGAACCTATTCTATATGGATGCACATCTTCTTAGACCGAGATGGAGAGGGGAGGGCCTTGGGCTTCCCACAGGGCAGGGTATCCTGCCCCATCTTAAGGAAGCAGGGGGAGGGCGGTGGGGTAGTGGGGGAGAGGGAGGGCCGGGAACAAGGGGAGTAAATGTAAATTTTTCTTTTAACAATAAAAAAAAATCAATAAACCTTTTCCTCACACAAACCTGAGGACATTTTCTTGCCATATTGGGACCAGAACTGTTCGTGAGAGAAGCTGGGTACTGAGTATTTAGTCTCTTCCCTCAGTAGTGAAGGCTGAGATGGGAATAGAAAGATTGGCTTGAATACTGATCAAACCACCTTCTGTAACAGCTGTGCCAGAGACAGGCGTCTTAGAATCCGGCTCCATTCTTTTTCCTGTTGCATCAGATAAAATGTGAGATTGGCCAGGTCTACTTAAAATTCCTAACAACACTGAGTGGCAAATCAGAGAGCATCATCTAAAGCTGTGGTTGTCAACCTTCCTATTTCTTTAATACAGTTCCTCATACTGTAGTGACCCCCAAATAAAATGTTTTGTTGCTACTTTATAGCTGTAATTTGGTGTTGCGAATTATAATTTAAATATCCGATATGGAACTCCTGTGAGGTCGCGACCCACAGGTTGAGGGACACTGGAAAGCAATATTGTTTGGTTTGAAAATGTCTTAGGCCTTTCAGTTTGGGTGACAAAAACTACTTGTTTATTTATCATCTATAAAAGGTGAGTACTCTGGATCAAGAAAGGTTCAGAGAAATACACAATTCAGTATTTTTCTTAAACAGAAGTTCTATTAGCATAATGGGGTTCACAATAGTCTACCTACTGTAGTCTGATAATTACCATGCTCTCACTGTATTTGTACCACAAGCTGCGATAAAATGTTGATTTTAAGTGAGAAACAATGAAAACAAAATAGAAAATCAAAGCAGAAGAAAAAAACTGAGGAAACAGAAAAAGATACTGGGGTGGAGGCCACAGGAGCTAGGTCTGGATTGGAGCTCTGCCACTCATCCCTCACGAGTGTTCTCACTCAGCATGTCACTACATCTCTACCACAGGCACCAAGCTAAGCACTGGGGACAGTTGAGGGGAAGGCAGTAAATAAGCCACAGTCTCTGTCCTGTAGACGACCCTGTACTTGATCAAGCCACTTAACCTACAGCCTCTGTTTCCTCACCTGCGCCATCACAGGTAGAATCTCAGTGATGGTGCCCTTTAGGTTTTGGAGTTAGTAGCCTATTATGTGTTCAGTGAATGTAATGTCATCCTTGGTCTCTATTAACAATGGGCCAGCATCCCACCCCTTGCCAGTAACGACAACCAAAACTCTCTGCACACATTTCCAAAAGTCCCCTGGGAATAACACTGCTCCTGTTTCAGAACATCTGAAATAGAGTGACATATGGGAAAACATTTTTAAAAGCATAAGACACTGAATCAACTCATGTCAGTATTAATATAAATCCATTTGTAAGATTATTTGTCAAAAAAACAAAACAGACCCTTAAAATTTTACAATTTCCTTAAGAATGTTTTATTTGCTATTTTTATATATCTTGCCTACCATTAAAAGCCCTTTAAGGCTTTTTGGTGAATTTTTGTTACTCAAACACAGTATCTTCATTACAGCATATTTTTTCAATGTATCACTATGCTAACACAACAGAGTCAAATATAATTGCAATCTCTACAAAGCAGAAATTTTATTTTCTTTGTCCAAAATCTCAGAGCTTGTTGCCTACCTTTTAAGGACAAGGGACTGGATCTTGTGAATTCTGCATTTGATGGCCTGTGCTGTTTATAAATGCCCACGTACTCCTTAACTCTGGAATCAATGGTTTCTTTTAACAGCAAACAAACTTCCTAAAGTAAATTTAAAACAACAGATATATCAAGTTTAATGCAATGCAAAGAAGAAAAGATTACACATACTGAAAAGGCAAATGCTGGCATTTAGTTAGCTTTGTAACCTAGCTATGAGCACAGAAAGGAACACTGTGCAGCCTTCTGGAGTGCAGTGCACATGAAATGTGCTATCAAAGATGGCTCCATGGCTGATATTGGCTCTGCCTCTGATGATGTTCTCTCTGCCTCAGCTTCACAATTCCAAATGAAGATTGAAAAGCTTACTCCAAAAGGAGGGTATAGCTGCAAGAATGTTTTCATGGAAGTATCAGTCCCTCACACTGATGAATGGAGGGAATAAATCCCACAGAGCTGTCTACATGGGTTCAGCACGGGACTCAGGGGTACTCAGAGGGGCAGAAAGGAGTGTAAGAACACTCCTACAGTCAGTATGGATGGCATGGGGACAGGTCACAGAGGCCACTAGCTCTGGCCCTACTATCCCACTGCACTCTTGTCCTGCGTGCAGATAAAGAGTTATCTGATGTTATTTGTGTAAAAAAAAAAAAGCCAGAAACTTATATTTTCCAGCATGGTTCAGATTTATTTTTTATGTTTTATTGTTGTATAAACAGCATCATTCATTAGTTTTTATGTTGGGACCATTTGGAGTCCTGGCTTCCAGCTGCTCTTCCCTGCTAGAGATCTTTACTTCTGATTTGAGTTACTGAAAGCTGTGCTTCACGAGCATGTGTTGCCTTGCCTTGAGGATCAGAGGATAAGGTTTTCACCTGTTGGCCCACCTGACTGTTGTGTATATAAGTCTCCATGGTGCTACTGAATAAAGGGCTTCTTACCAGTGACTAGAAGTCTATGTCTCTGTCTCTCTGTCAGTCTCTGTCTCTCTGTACTGTCCCTCTCTGTGTGTGTCTGTGTGTCTTTATGTGTTTCAACCTCCAGCCCCTAGCCCGAAGCAGCTCGGTAACTGTATGGTAGTGCACAGAGAGCAGACAGGCGTTTGTGCATGGCATTTTTGGCCTTGGGTTTACAAACACAAGAGATCAGAGTGGTAGGTTAAAGAGAAACAGGGAGGGGCAATATGATCTTCTCATTCTTGTGATGATGTCATAGACCCAATTGCTTTTAAAAAATCACATTAATAATCTTCATTCATGAATGATAAAAGTAACTTCTCACGTCTCTAGTGTAGATTAATGTTACTAGGTAGCTGAACCAGGCCTGAATTCAATTTCAGCATGCAGTATTATTATTAATTTCTAGAGATATCGGATGGCATGTAATATTTGCAAAGAACAGAAACAACAACAAAAAACCCCTCAGAAATCCAAATGTACAGTGGGTATCACTATTTTGTATAGTGTTTCCTGCATTACCAGAAAAATGTAATTTACCACAAGAAATCAGGGGAAGCTACATATAAGATGGACACTTTAAAACTGAAAGAGATCTTAGATCAATTTCCAACAATTCTGTAGCAGATTCAGAGTTGTTCCAGTCACCTTAAACTTGTTCCACTTGTTTCTCAGAAAGCCATCACAGGTTAATAGCGGAGATTCTTCCTAATTACAGCATGAACTAGGTTTTTGGCTGCTCGCTCCTTTATTGCAAATACCCCTTAAACAGGATATAAAATCCTTGATTTAACACAAACAAAGACATTTCTACATAAAATGCAAATGCCAGTCTCCTCTCTCTTGCTTTTTATTTGCAGCTAAATGTGGAATATAAAGATAGCATTTACTGCTGAATGCTTGGCACTGCTCACACAATACAAAGGCAGCCTGGCCTCGTACTGTTGTTCTAGCAATTAAATAATTTTTGCTTCACATGCAGGGTTCAAGTATGACTGAGCTAGAAAATATGTGAAAGACACACAAGGCAACAAGGATTGCTAAAATTTGGCCATAAATACCCTATAAGGCTAGAACTAAAAATAGTAAGACAAAAATAGAGCCCATACACATGAAGTTTCTCACTATATTCCAGGCGTTCCTTATGGGAATCGGGTTTCACGGATTAAAGACGGGCAATGTGCAGAGCAGACGGATACCTAAGAACTGATCGAGCCAGGCTTGGGAAAGCATCCTTGTCAGGCCTAGAGCAATGCAATACCTGAGAGGAAGGTGAGAGGACCAAGTAAAGAATCCACGAGTGGGCAGGATACAGGCACAGCCTCCCTATGCTAACAGGGCTTCTGTTTGCTTCCTCAAGTTCACAGACGGGACAACTTCAGTTTGTCCCTTTTACTCCACAGACTACATGAGCTGGACTCGAATGAAATGCATGTTTAATATATGGCCCAGCCCTCTTTTCATACAAAGTGCCTGCTAAAATGCAATCAAGCTGGCTGTTTCTAGATCGCCCAATCATGAGGCGATCTAGAGATGGAAAACAAGGAAGCACTGACTGAACATATGTGAAGTCATGACCTGTCCTCAAGTCTCCTTTTGAGGACAGAGACATAAATTATCTCTAACTGACTCGGACAGCAGTGAACATAAAGTGAAGGGACAGCTCAAAGGAGAGGAAGCAGCTTTGCTTTGGGAGGAAAGATCAGCTTGGTAGGGCAAGCAGGCCTCTTGCAGTCACCACTGAACGAGCTCTCTGCAGGTTCCATCATGCACCTTTGCTAAGTTAAGCCTCACTGCCCCGGAATACACGCTCGCTAGAACAGCACAGCTACATGTGGTACCTTGACAAGAGATCTAGCCTTGCGTTTTCTAGAGGAGATGACTCTTGGCTCTAGAACATTCCAAATCAACCATTTCTTGGTCAAAACCACCTAAAAATCAATATTAAAGGTCTACAGCCTAAGTCTTCAAGCTGCAAAAGAACATGGGAGAGCTGGGGCCTGAAATGGTGGACTTGAGAACCTTTCCGAAGTCAGCAGGGCAAGATCCCTTGTGTGAAATATTAGTCACTTTGGTGGAAAGAATGCGCTCATTTGAATCATGTGGACACGTGCTAGTGACCTAAAATTTGAGACTGTAAGAAAGAGAACAGTGGAGAAAAGTCCTGACCTGCTACACACAAAGTCCTCAAGAGGACAGCCACAGTCAGTTTCCTTCATGAGAAACTCACAAAACCTTGTGTCTTCTTAGCATTAGGTCACTAGGCATCCTTGCAAAACAATGACCCCAAAGTACTGGTGGTATTACCACTTTCCTGAAAATAATGTACGGGTGGGAAGGTTGGTTTTAGCGATGTGAACACTGGTCAGAAACAGCAGTCTCCCCTCTGCTGTCACTGTTCTGTCTCTATTCAGCACTACTGCTCAATACAGTTCACGTTTATTTACCTCTAGCAGGAATAGCAGCAAGCAAATACTATGGAGGAAATGAAGAAGAGTGTTTTGAAGAATTTAAATTAATTTACTCATTTACTTGTAGTGCATGTGTGTACAGCTGTGCAGGTACACACATGACATGGTGTACATGTGGAGGGCAGAGGATGACTTATAGGAGTTAATGTCTCTCTTTCCACTTTGCCTGTCATGGGAATTGAACTCAGGTCAGTACGGGGTTGCAGGCACCTTCACCCACAGACTCATCCAACTGACCTGCTGGGAAACTTTTGAACAGGTCTCTGCCTCAGTACCTGTACCTGATCTCTACAGAAAGAAGCAATGATTCTCCTCACAGGAGCTCACAGAAAGGGTGCTAATACCACAGAAGACTGAGGCTTTATCTAGTCAAACTCCTTAATCTGAAGACAGAGAAGGCGGAAGCTCTTGGGTAGGTCAGATATCACAGAAGCAATCCTTGCAAACAAGGATAACTGGTGACTGTCCTGTAACTTAACTACTAATAACTGGGGTTTTTGTTTGGTTTTAAAAATTTTGATTTTGATATGCGTGTCTGTGTGTATGTGTGTGCTGGGAACTTATCTCAGGTCCCCAGGAATGAGCCATCTCTTTAATAGATAGCTAACTATGGACTGGAAAGCCTTACTTATGGAAAAAAATACTTAAGTGACACCTTTTCTAGTTTAGCTGCATTATACATGGTTATACAAATACTTAGGAACGGTGGAGACTTTTGTGTACTCTGGCATGCAGTTTAGTAGAAGGACAAACTGCTCATGAGGCAGCAGCTGCTCACCCAGCTTCAGGCTGACTCTCACAACTCAGCCCAGTCTAGAGCTTAATCAATGGCAGCAAATGTTGATAGCAAACAGTAAAATAATTTTACTTAAACATTTCAATATTTCTAGACTATGAATTCTCCTCAAATTTCATGTATTAGCAGAGCAAACCTACATACTCCAAGCCCGTGTTGTTCAGACTCAACCCATCCCTACCAATTATCTGCTTCACCGGCGGGCCAGCAGCAGCGGGCTAAGACTGAAGCTCCTTTTCACTTGTCACAGGCTTGTGACAATGAGAAGAGGCGAAGATGAAGGTAATTAATACAGATGTGGAGATTAGCCTTGGGTGAATGCCACACCTGCTCCAGGTGCCGCTGGCTTTCTCACCACTCAGATCAAAAATCCCTGCTTGCTTGGAATAGTTTGGCTTCTTTTTCCTCCCATTTATTGTAGAGAACCACTTTCCCCTAAAAAGGAGATTAGAATTTTTGGTTTAAATAACAGAGCCTGGAACGAGGCTATAAAGATGGCGAGGTGCCTACCAAGCACGTAAAAGTCCTAGATTCATTCCCTAACACCACACACACACACACACACACACACACACACACACACACACACACACACACACACACACATACACACACACGTGTCAACAATAGATTAGCATATGAAACATGGCTGTGTCATTTTCTCAAGGGCAGAGGTGGGAACACATGTATGCTTGTCACTGGGCATACTCCTAACTATCCTAACTACCATGCAACTTTTAAAGAAACACTAATGAAAATGAAAGCTGAGAAGAGTTGCCATTTCTTCTAGCAGGTACAATAAGAAGTAGTGTTTAAAGAGCAAAATTTTTTGTTGTACCTCTTTCTTCTGTTCAGAAAACCAACTGGAATCTTTGTTTGGACCTTGCGGCACTATATGAAGATCCACGAGGACAGCAAAATTTCCACACTGAAAGAGAAGGCGTGAATATTTATTAATGGCAGAATGTGTCTATAGCTCATGCCCAGCAGAAAACTGCAGAGAATCTCACAAACTCCACACACAAGAACACCAAAACCACTCCTGGATGGAATCCCACCATGGCTACTAATGCTCACAAGCTCATATTTATAGTGGAAATGCTATGAAGAAATACAGGCTTAACTAGGACAGAAATGACAAAATAACTGTCCCTACACCACAACTTGAAAAAGGCTGGCTAAGCAGACATCTCAGTGACAGCTGTAAGGCAAAACAGAGAAATTGAACAGGGCAATATTAGGCAGACTTCAGAAAAGAACAATTCCCTGCAGATTCAGAGAAAGGGACATCCTTTCTCTGCTATGGATTAATTATTCTGTACACTGTGAATATGTATTACTCTCATTTGGTTAATAAAGAACTGACTGGCCAGTAGCCATAGGTAGGACAACAAAACTAAGGATGCTGGGATGAAGAAGGACAAAGTCAGAGGAGTTGCCAGCAGTTGGAAGGAGAACCAAGATGAGCATGCCATACTGAGAAAAGGTACCAAGTGACACGGCAGAATGTTATAAGGAATATGGGTTAATTTAAATTTAAGAGTTAGTTAGTAACAAGCCTGAGCTACTGGCCAAGCATTTATAATTAGTATAAAGCACAGTGTGTTTATTTGGGAGCTGCTGGCAGACCAGAAATTTCCACCTACATTTCTCCTTAGTAGTAAAGAATCTGTGTAAGCTATTGCCTTTTGACAAGGAAGGAATTAGCTGGACCAAAAAGCTTGGAGTAAAAATAAAGAAGAAACCAGAGAAAAAAGGGAGTAGATATTGGATGCCAGTTACGAACCTACAGAAAGTTTCAAAAATGCTGTGAGTTTTCAAAGCCTCCTTTCCTGCTCTATTGGCTAGCTCATGCAAAATCTTAAAAGAAAAATAATGAAAATACTGTATATCTGTATGGTACAATAGCATAGCCAATTAGGTACTCAAAATATGGCTTAAAAGCTGACATTTTAATTCTGTTTAAAATAAGCTTGGTAGCCCCATGTAGCTAATATCTCTGCACTGAACAGCAGGCATACGGATCTCATAAAAAGATGTAGCCAGACTAGAGAGATGGCTTGGTAGGAAAAGTGCCTGCTAGGCAACCATGAGTACCAGCCCTGATATGAGCCCCAAGTCCCAGTGCTGGGAGGGCAGAGACTCACAGGCTCCAGAAGTTTACTGGCTAGTAAGCCAAACTGAAATGGCAAGCTCCATGTTCAGTAAGATTCCCTGTCCCAAAAAATAAAGTGACATTCAATGGACAGCGATGTTGCCCTCTGGCCTCTTGTAGGAATCCATGCAGGGATACAGGCAGGGGGTCCTGTTGGGGAGTACATATGTCCGTGTGTGTGTGCACAGACACACACAGACTGCAACCTTAAAATTGTCACACCTTAGGAGTAACTATTGAGATTTCCAAGATAACAGTTAATGAACATTTTGGAAAGGAAAGAATGTATAACCAGGACCACAGGTTGGGGATGTCCAAGAGATCCAGAGATTCAGTCTACAGACCTGTAGGAAAGTCACGTTTATATATCTCTAAGGAGATCTTTGATTTCCTCTTTAAACTTTGGTGAAGGCAGATTTAACAAATGGTGTTAGAGCATCAGATACAAACACAGAAAGAAAATGAAACTCGCCTGGCATCTGCCAGATACAAAATTTAGCTTGAGATAGATTACAGACTTAAATATAAAAGCCAAAAATTATTATCCATATCATAAGGGCAGAAAAAGATTTCTTATGTATGAGCCAGAAAACACAAGACATTGGAGGAAAACTTGTTGACTAAGCTGGACACGATCAAAAGAAGAAATGTTTGCTCATCAGCAATGCCACCTGTGGAACGCTGTGTGTGTAGCAAACTGGATGACCACCCTCTCAAACACAGGTCTGACATGAAGGACTGGCATCCAAACTATGGAGACAACGTCAGTGGACTGGTAGATTTTTTTTTTACAAGCTAAGCTTGAATATACACCACAAATATGAAAAATAGATGGCTGCACATGAAGGAATGTTCACCGTCACTGTTCACAGTCAAACTCAGCTCCCAATCAATAGCTACAGCCATGAAACGCGGGAAAAGGCCTTAGGTTACACAGACCAACACCATACCAAACGGAGAGGAGATGGAGCAGCCCAAACTGACACGCTGATGGGAATGGAAGTGGGTTGAACCACTCTGTCAAATGGTTTGTCTGCTTCCTACAACTAGCCATGTATTTACTGACTAAGCCAACAAGGCCACCCTACAGGTTTACCTAAGCAACAGACCTCTGTTCACACTAACTCAGACTGAAGACATACTCAAGGCCCAGCAACAGGAAAATAAACTAACCGTAGTCTACTCACACAGTGGAATGGCATGTACCAAAATAGTGACACGGCCAAAACGGACTCATCTCAAAAACAACGAGCTAATGTGGCCAGACCAATGGATGCCTATTCTACGGCTCCATGACAGCAAGAACCTCGTTTGGTAAAGTGCCAGGGCAGTGGCTGAGAGGCATACGAAGGAGTCAAATGCAGTGACAGGAAATTGCTGGGTCCTGAAGGGAATCTCGGTTGTACACCTAAAAGTAGTTCTTCTATTCTCACCATGTGTAAATTAATCACCACCAATAAATAATTTTTAAATGTAAGTAAGATGTCAGAAACCGTGTGTACATTATATGGCCTCCTATGAGACCAGCGTACTATGGCCATCTGACTGTAATTTAGTTTGATGCATCCAGAATTTTATTTTAATAAAAGAGATCCAAGAGAACATTAGAAAGCCAGAAAAAATATCAGTGTACCACACAGTAAGATTGAGAAGCTTTTTGTGAAATGCAAGTCTGTGTGTGAGTTATGATAACAGGCCAATTTCTTTTTGTAGGCTGCAGTAAAAAAAAAAAAAAAAGGTTGGAATGCCACATTCAAGTATATTATTATGCTTAGAATTTCTTTTCAGCTGTTGATTACAGATCTAACCTTTAAGGAGTATGCTGCCACCAGGTGGAGGCCATATGCCACAAGTACAAGATCTCAGCTGGGGGATATTAACAGTTTGTATGCCACAAATCTTTCTTCGGCCAACTGAAAATCTGATACAATGTGCTTAGAATGCTTTTTAAAATATATGAAATGTAATATATAGGATTCAAAAACTGACTACACTGCAACACATTTATGAAATGACCCCAAATTTGGGATACAGTGATAATGTGTGCGTGTTTTGCAGGCAATGGGCCCGGTGACAGCGGCAAACTGAAGGCTGCGAAGTACGTCTGGCATTTTCAAATATCTGTGACAACTCTAACCACAGAGAGCTGTGATGTCGAGAGGCCACAAGCACTGCTAAAAACCACTGCCGTGTGACTCCTACCATCATAATAAAAGAGGCCTGCCTTCATGAGAACTTTGGTCAGAGCCAAGCTCTGGTTTTCCCTTCTCAGTCCAGGGAAGCTCCCAATAAAACACAAGGTTCAGGCTGGAGTTTTCTCACAGCCCAGTTTATGCTTGGTTATAGATTAATTAGATTTTTCTTTCTTTAAATAAATAAATCTTCAATTCTTACACTGGCAATATAAGAGAGAAGTTTCCTAGGTTTCTGGAAGATTCTGTTCTGAGGTTCTCCCTGGTTCTCTGTAGCAGGAACTTAGCTATCTACACTAATCAGGAGTACTGTGGCTTCTAAACTTCTCTGCTCTCAGAGCTCCACTTTTTTCTCCCATGAGTATATGAAGGTGAACAAATAGGCTTCTGAGCACAGCAGGAGGCAAAGCCTCCCTTTCTCCTCTGCCTTAATTAGGAGGTTGTTGCTACTCTCAGAAGGAAAACTCTCCAGTTCTCTTCAGGACAGGAAACATGGGAACCATTACTTCTTCCACAAGCCAGAGGCGGTCATTAGAAGTGAATCCAAGGGTGATGATGAGAAAGAGCTTCACATCCCGTGCACTGGGTTGTGCATACACAGGCAGGGAACTCTCTCACTTTCACCCCTCCATCTAGAGGTGGCAGCCTAAACCCTGGGAAACACCCTGTTGGAGGAGAGAGCCGCTTAGCCCCGAAATAATTACACAGAAACTGTATTAATTAAAACACTGCTTGGCCCTAGTTTTGACTTTAAAATTGAAGTCAAAAGATATGTTACTTTGGATAAGAGGTTTTGTTTTTGTTTCCACAGGAAATGAGGAACTGTGAATTCATACTGTGTTAAGTAAAATCAGGTTTGACCAAGGAAGATTCCCCTGAGAAATATCCGATAGGAGGAATGGCCCAGATATCCAGAACAGTTCAAAGACTGCTGCCTGAGATGATCAAGCCTCACAGACAGGATACTCCAGTCAGGACTTGACCATAATTCTAAATTTTCTTTAGGTCCCCATAAGATTACCAGTGACCCCAATCAGCAGGAAGTATCCTAGAAAACTATGCCCACATTCCCACAAAATAGACTATGGATGTTTGCCTTTGTTTAGAATGTTGGTTACAAGTTGCTATAATGGTCAGTAGAAAAGTTAAACAAAAGAGATTCGATTCAGAGTTCTTGTTTAAAAAAGTGGGGGGAGTCTGTATCCTGTCACACTTGTATTTTAAATAAATGCTGATTGGCCAGTAGCCAGGAAGGAAGTATAGGTAGGACAACCAGGTAGGAAGTAGAGGCAGGGCAAGGAGAATTCTGGGAGGAGGGAAGTTTCAGTCTGCAGTCGTCACCCAGACATAGAGCAAAGAAAATGCGACTGCCTTGCCGAAAAAGGTACCAAGCGATGTGACTAACTCAGACAAGAATTATGGGCTAATATAAGTTATAAAAGTTAGTAAGAAGCCTGAGCTAATAAGCCAATCAGTTTATAACTAATGTAGACCTCTGTGTGTTTCGTTGGGACTGAATGACTGTGAGAACCAGGCAGGACAGAAATCTCAGTCAACATACCCCAACATTGCCTTTCCCTAGTTCTCTTGAAGAGGTCACCTCATCTTGTAAGTCCTATTTATTTATTTTCGGATGACTTCTCAGACATCCATCCTGTTCTATGTACACATCATCCCTGCTCAGACTATCAGAATCTTTCCTCGTGGTGTCCCAGATGAACTTGTAATATCATCAATAGGGAATTCCTATTCTAGCCAAACTTGGCAGTCCGGCCCTTCACCAAACCCCACCACTATTTCCCATTGTGTGGTGGGCTCCTCCACTAGCCTCCAAGCCTACCGGTGCATAGCAAGCTCTCAGAAGCTTTTTTGAACAGTTTATCTTTCTCCTCTGAGTCAGACACAGAGTGTTTACAGACTTGTGCATTAAATGACTGGTCTGTGGAGGAGACATCCCTGCTAGAACATGAGCTCCAGTAGAAATGGGTGCACACCCACGTCGATTCTAAATCCCATGAACATGCTTCATATTTAGCAGTAAGAAGAAACATATGACCAAACAAATTGCCCCGAGTTTTAGGCATATCAGGAAAGTGAGGGCTCAAAAGCCCTTTCTGGGAACAAGGCCACTATTCAGCCCAATGCACTGAAGACCTGATACCTTCCTCTCTCCTTACTCTGTAGGGATAACGACTTATCATGAGAAGCAACAGTTATTTGTTCAAAGTTTAAAATACAAGGATCCTGGCCATAAACTCAGTGCCAGGTGAGCACACGGGTTATTTCACTTACTGCATCCCTAAATGTCAGGGGTGTAACTCTATGCTGTGCTTTCTCTCTGAGTCTTCAGGAGACCTTGACTTCTGACGTTACAAAAAGTATCTCTAACATGAAAGTGAAAATGCTAGCATGTCTCACCATGAAAATCAAGACAGATGACAGAGGTGGAAGGTTTTTCATGTCCTCTGAGTCCCTCATCGACAGAGGAACACAGCAACAGAGGACTGCAGCACATACCACAACCTCTTGGCACCCACCCCCATCCCCAGCGGTGTTCACCCTAAGACCAGAGGCAGCAGAGTGAAGGCCCTGCCTGGGAGGTGTTGCCTCAGTGAATCCCATGGACCAGCAAGCTGTGTGTGTGGGGGGGGGAACAACCACAGCATTCAGCGAAAGAGACCCCATTAGCTCTGTATGCTCAAGTCTTATAATGCAGACACACAGATCAATGTCAGCACATGACACTAACAGGGCAGGTATATCCCCAGGCTACAGAGGAACCCTGGAAGGGCAGAGGGAGCCTTAAGGGACTGGCAGGCTGGAAAGCCCTTCACGGCAAGAGAGAGGAGCATGGCAGGCAGTAGAAACCAGAGCCAGGCAGATGTGTTTAATCCCAACTGCACAAAGAAGACACAAGAGAAGGCCATCCTGAGGGGACAAGGAGATCTCGTAGGCATCAGTTTTCCCATATGTGAAATAAGAGGACCCAACAAATCTCTTTCAAAGGGACTTGTGCTCTCAGATCCCACCTTCACAGTTATCTATATACTTGTTTCTACCTTCACACATAAGGCACATTCTTTTGTAACTGTCACCACAGAGACATGCAAAATATGGCAGCTTGTCCTATCATTCCACTATGGCCCATATGAAGGCATTAGGAAATTCCACATAATGTAAAATGTCAATTACAAGGCTAGAAAACGCCATATGAACTACAGGAAATGGGGCTAGAGATGACCAAGGGAAAGATCTCTGCAAAGAATATGTTCTTCCCTATGGTACTCCATGACACCCCCTGGCAGAAGTTAATTCAGCACTGCCACAGCAATTCTTCCTGTCTCTGCTCTAAAACTTTCCACAGGCAGTAAACATGTGACTATACCCCTATCTGTCTCACTCATAGGCTTCCTTGAACACCTTTCTGTTACCTTGAAGCTATCATGCCCAGTACTAAGTATGACACATAGGTACCAAAGAAGAGGATTTGTTAGTTTAGGGAAAGCATCACTAGTGAAAATGGCTCACCTGTCTTGTTGCTCTAGGAGGAACCACCTCCCTGTCTCTTATACCCTATCCTTAGAACAAGACTACAGAATCAAGCTCATGGCTTACAAGTAAGGTTACCCCATATAACGCACAGAAATGATCAACATCACCCACTGGATGAAGCCAAGGGCTACTTTCTCACCTTCAAATCAGTCAGTAGAGCACGATGCGAGGACAAATCTAGGCTTCGTGAACCAGATCTATCAGACGAACGTTCTTGGGTCAAGTTAATGGAGGACCTGTTCTTTGAATTCAAGTTTTTCTAGTTGACAGGGTTTGCAGAGAAAAAGGTGGTCTACCTGAGGCCAAAGGGAGTTGGGAGAGGAGAGCTACTTGTCCCTGCTTGCTCACTGTAGGGTCAGGGTGAGCAATTTTCTAGTCATTCTAAAATTTCCAGTAGACTCTTTACTAAGATAGGGGAAAGAGTCTAGAAACAAAGAGCAAATATTAAAGAAATAAAGAAGATAGAGAGAGGCAGAACAAGTGGGTTCTATAAGGAGAACAGAGTAAGAGGCTGGTTGATGTCCTTTAGCAAACTGTTTCTGGTCTACTCAGGAAGAAAGCCTTCCGCCTAATGATAGGGCAGATCTCAGACAAGGTTTGGAAAGGGATGTACCATGATGCTGGAAATAAGGCAGAGGCCACTGAAAATGGAGTTGGAGAAGGGGCACACCACTGGGGAACACACACAAAACTAGAAACTTTTATTCATCAGTGTATGCAGAGCGCTGTTACGAACAGGCTTCCAGGCACACACTGTTTTAGATCATTTCCCTAGCAATGTTTAGATGTGATCTGCAGGCCCCTCATGTCAGTCATCTGGCCCACCGCAGGCTCAGAGCATGTATAGCAATGAGGGAAACACTGGCCTAGGTGTAGGGCAGATGACGTCACCTCCTCGCTCCCATCTTTGTCCTCCTCACCAAAGGCAGTATTTGCTTCAAATTCTAAAACACTTTAGTTAGACTCTATATTATCAATTAAAAAACTTTTACACACATGTAGTATAAGTATTTACCTATCTATATTAAGATCTAATAAATGCCTCAAAATTCTTCTGTAGCGTTACTCTGGCAACACATTGCTTCTTAGAAGAGCAGGCAGATGGCTTATAATCATAACAGATGGCAAAAATACAAATGCTGCTCTTAAATATTTCTGCAACAGAGAACATGAAAGAAAAGATAACTCACTAGAAATTATTGTGGACTACTGAGAGTCTCTGAAGAGCTGAAGAGCAGGCCCCATCCATAGTTACCAACATGCAGGCTGTTCTGGGACATGATTGGGACCAACAATGGCTTATGTAACCTGAAGTGGAGTTTAGAAAACAACAAGAGTATCAGTCCATGTAAATTTTTATCATAAATCTCTCTCCCTCCCTCTCCCCACCTCTCTCTCTGTGTGTGTGTGTGTGTGTGTGTATGTGATAAATGTGGATGTGTGCATATATGTATATGATTGTGTGAGTATATATGTGTGTGTGTATATGTGGTGTGTATATGTGTATGAGTTTGTGTATATGTGAGAGTATGTGTATATACATGTGTATGTATGCGTGTATACGTTTAAAAACAACCTTTTATGTCCCTGATAACAAACAAAAAAATCAGGTTAGCTTAAGTTGAAGGAATTTATAAAATGTATTGAGTCAAAAAAAAAAAAACTACCTCTAAGTATCCCCCTAGTGACCACTACCTAGACTGAGAGGTAATTCTGAATGCAGGCTAGTCTTAGAAGGAGATCTGTGAATGATGTGCATGGAGGTGGAAGGGGGTGACACAACTTTCCTTTCTCCTTTGGCGGAACCAAGGAATCTTTAACCGAAAAACTGGGGATCTCCAGTGATTAGAGGAGTCCCATTTCTTTGGTTATATACAAAAAGAGCAATGGAACAACTGGGTATACATTAATAGTAAACAGCCAAAGCCACAGGAGCCAGTTGATGCATCCACATCTTGGAAGAGATGGGAAAGATTTTCTTTGATTGCAGGCTCACTCTGTCTTTTTAAAAAGCACCTTTGTCAATACGGTGGAATTGAACGTACTCCTAAAATACGTGAATGATGCTAAGTAGAAATGAATTGCTACCTGGCTACATGCATTTAGTGCTTAATTGTTATGCATTTTCAGAATGAGAGACTCTGTCATATAGTTAAGCAAGGGTTGCCCCCAAGGAAGCAGCAATACTTAAATATCAGGTCACAAGGATTGAGGGAGAGAAAAAAAAGATAACTTCCAAACCAGTAGATATAATACTCCTTTTTAATTCTTCAAGGCCTTAAGGATAGAGAACTAGGCAAACCAGAACAAACATGAGGAGACTGCTATGTGCCCCATGTAAGAAAGACTTGTAGACCAGAAGGGCCTTCCAGACAAGAAGTGATCTGTCACAGGAAGTGGTCTCACCACCCAACCCAGAAGATCAAACTATAATGACACGAAACCCGTAAAATTAGGAGACTGAATGAATCATCACACTGCCGCTATAGAACACAACCCCTTTTCCTGTGAGAAGTGAGCGAAACCACACAGGGAGGAGAGCCCGGCTGCCTCGCTGTGTTCATTCCAGCCACTTCAAACATCCAGGAATGCACCAGTGGTTACTGGCTTTTATGTTTCTAAAATGTGTCTCTAAAGATGTGGGCTTACTGAACTCAAAAGTCAGAGAATGTACCTTCTGAGGAAAATTTTAATATGGAAAGCAGGGGCTTGAGAGTTGTACATATAGCCTCTTTCCTGGAAGCCTATGTATGCAAGTTCCTAGGCCTGCTTGATTCTCAATCCCCTTATCTGTAATAGGGAGCAATAATGACAATGTAGAATGTGAAGTGTTAACAGAGAGTAACTATATCAATAAATTAGTTATAAATTGAGAGGAGTTAACAAATAAATAACATCATTCTCACCAGTAACTCAACCAGTGAAGGCAAACAAAACAAAACAAAACACTGACCAGCACAGCCCAGTGTCCTTCTGTGATGATGGGGTATTCGTTACCTGTAGTATCTTGAGTCATGTGTGAAGTGATGACAAATGAGATTGGTTAATTAATAATTATTCATTAATTTCAAAACCTGCATATAGCCATTGGATACTGTAATTACTTCCCCAAAGTGACTCCTTGCTCAAAAATCTTGGTTACATTATTTTAGTGAGAGACTGAAACCACAAACAGTATCAGGACTGTGTAATAGCACCTGCCCAGTGAAACAAGGGGATTCCCATCCCACTGGGAATTCCAGAACACTACTCAGCACTGCCTGTGAGGGATGAGAGGTACTAACCTGGGAAATTTCTATGAACTTTACCAAAGAAGGTGTTAGGTCCAATAAAAGTTTTAAAGGTATTTTCCTTGTAAATAGAAGGTGAGCCAATAAAAATAATTACTTAGAAATAGAGGATTAAGAAGATTAAGTTCTCATTCATCTTTCACCCTGCTTTATCAAATCAAAAGGAAAAAAAAGCCAAAATTCAAGTATGATTCTTAAAATGATTGTAGTCCCTTGTCTAATTGTCCCTTGGTTTTGGTGGGAACGACCTTTAAAGTTTGGTGCTGAGTTCCCCTCTCTCTGTGTGTTCAACGTCTCCCAGCTAGGGAAACAATCTTATAACTACTTTCTACAAAAGGATCAAGAGTTCAAAGGGAATTTTCAATCAATTCCTGCCTAAGGCAGGAAACTGAAATCCAAATGGGACAAACGTGTGTTAGAAAAACAAGGCCAGGGCTGCTGGTCAGAACTCAGCTTTTCCTTGTCTGGCCCATTTTTGGAGAACTACAAAGAGGAATAAAGGGAGGTAGGTAATTGGTCACAGGACTTGTTGAGAGCCACCTCTACTTTCCTTTTCTAATTGACTGCTGGGAATAACACACTCTTCACGGAATGCTCAAAGGGGAAACATGCTGGGACAAGAGACCCCTGATGAAATGGCTTCAGAAACTGCAGATCATTAATTAAGAATATTGAGAGAGAGGTTGAAAGCGTAGCTGAACTGAGTGGGAGGGACAACTCAGTATCTGCTGCCACCTACACATTAGCAATTAAGCCTTATAAAGGTTCTCAGTGGAAACTTACATCTCCCAGGCATCCTCCTCTTGGCAAGTGAAGAGTCTCCTGAGGCCACTGAACTCTGAAGACTACAGCACTGACTTTGGAGTAATGGTTACAAAATCTACTGTAAGATATTCCCGATTCTCGGGATCTGATGGATGGCTATATGTCTCCATGGCCTAAAAGAGTGTTCTTCTAGCTTTAATGTGTATAAGTAATGTATAATAAACTAAAGATTGCTAAGGTTTGCCCTGGAGGGGAAGGGGAACTGAGAATTTGCACTTCTAACAGGATTCCAGGTAACCTTGATGCAGCTGGGGGCAACAGTCTGCCAATCAATGACCTACGACAGTGGTTTGTGTCCCTGGACACACACAGAGATCAACGGCATGACCCCACCATTCCTTGGTAGAGATGTTTCATTGGCTGTTTTTCTTTTTTTCATTTCTTTCTTTCTTTTTCTTAGAAACCAAAATAGAATGACCATTTTGTACGAGCATTACCATAATGCTGCTTGGGCTTCTCTGCAGATTCCCTCCACAGAACAACTGGAGATATGGGGAAAATAATAAATCTGTGCTTCTTTCAAATGATGAGTGATGAACTCTGACCTGAGACTTCTAGAAGCTGGGCAGCAAGCAGGTAACGATTTCAAAACATCCCAAATCTTCTGAGGTTCTTCCTGGTCTCTTCCCTGTGCAGCACACCCCCTTTTCTTCTTTCTAGATCAGCTTCCACTCTTCCTCATTCATATTTATCTGGAATTCTGCATCTGTCCTTCCCTCATTGCTTTTGCCTTAACATGGCTAGTAGAGAATTATTCTCATGAAATCAGGTTCTATGGTGCCTGTTTCTAATTTAACTGACAGAAGGGCTAAATGTTTTTCTTTGGTGGGGAAAAAAAAGCAGCTAAATTATTTTTGGTATGTGCTTTCTGATTAATTCTGCCTTGGGCACTGGCCCTTAACAGGAAATTTTTGCCCCATCCTCAACTCTAGGAAGCAGCAGGCTTTGTATGCCATACATTGGCGCTATTGGTGAAATGTGTTAGTGCTGATTACTTCCAAATAATATAGTTAAAGGAAGATTTAAAACTTTATTCAGGTTCTAAATCATGGGGGTAATTCTGGCCCCAATATACAGTTTTACTCCTACACACCATGTCTGGAAACATTTAGGGCTGCCACAATTGGCATCTAGTGGGCAGACTACAAGAGCTGCTGAGCATTCAACATGGCACAGGCTGGCCCCCACAACAAAAGATCATCTGGCTTATCCTGTCATTAGTGCCCACGTAAAGAAGCCCACGTAGAGGCTCCCACATGGAGCTGGCTGACTTCTCAGCGTTGGAGAATTTATAAGGATCAGAGGCCAGGAGGAGGAGGAAGCAAAAGAGGGCAAATGGTCCAGAGTCAGTGGAGTAAGAGCTTGGGCTGCCGTTCATCCTTCTACCACCCATAGCAAAGAAAAGATCTTCCAATTCTCTGCCCTGACTGACGGTATCAGTGAGAGTTTTCATGGGAACACCATGTAACATGTTAGGAAAGCAACCACAGCATGCGATTCACCTCCTCAACAAGTGACAGACGACACCAATCCATAAAGCACTGTTTACATTTCTGCTCATATTCAGCAGTGAGGGGAGGAAAGGAGGACTGGGTGAGGGGTTACGTTTTATGAAATAATGTAGGAGCTACAACAGATACTTAGAAATAGACTATGTTATGATAGAAACACACCACTGCTCTTCCGGAAATACTGACCACTTTTATTCTGGGTAATCTGTATAGAGCTCTTTATACAGGGATAGATGGAATAGTACCTTCCATGCAACATAATGCAGCTCACAATAAGATTCATGCATTAGGTCCATTTCCTCTTGCTATTATACTCCAAGGAAGTTTTACCAATTAACTCTCACTATCAAATCGATCCAGCTGAAAAGATAAACATTATGTCTTTATATCCTAATAAAATGAATAAGCATGGTGGCTAGCTCCTGCAGGTTTAAGTGTCAAGTAGCTACATAACGGGATAACTAAAACTCTTATGTTTTAAAGGGTTACATTAAAGAATTACTTAAAAACCTCGTAAAACATTTCCCTTATAAGTATTCACAATGGTTTCTCTATACAGCAAAGTCTATTCATTCACCTGAAAGGTATCTTCTCCGCTGGAAGGGAAAGAGAAGATGCCAAAACTATTCAGAAAATTCTTAGAGTAGTTATCCCACAAATAAGCATTGAAACCCCATATTCTCCTGCCCCTTCCCGGTGGAGTCAGTTAGTCAGTGTAGTCAAAGTTTTACCATGTGACATGAAAGTAATCTCTGAATTATAAAGGACATAAATATGTCACCAAGAAATACCAAGATGCCCCTAATGAACATAAATTGTTTATCCCAGGCCTAAAATACTTTCTACACTAACGCCTGCAGAGATATTAGACACTCATTAAAGTTGATTAAAGCCATACTCATTGCAATTGCTGCCATTATCAATGATGCAAATTCACACATGTGTTAGCTAATGAAGCAGCCAGACAGGCTTCCCTAAGCAGAGGAAAAAAGCAAAAGAAATGGAAAACGATATGAATATCCAAGGTAGTCTCCACAAGTCAAAACCGTAAGGTTAGACTCTCACATGGTTCTAAGGTCTGTGTATACATTACACTGTTTAAAGAAAACAGTCATTTCATTACAGGGATTTATGTCACCTGGCAGAGCATAGTTGATCAAAGTGAAAACCAAGGTTAAAATTGTCTTTGTTGTAAAAATCTCAGCGCATTTGTAGCATTCGCCCCTTACGAGAAGAGGGTAATGGGTGGTCAGTCTGGCACTCCTCACAGAGCACAAAGTTACCTGCCACAAAGGCAGCACCTGCCACAGGACACAGACCTCATAAACACCTCTGGGAGCTGCTGGTTCTTAAGGGTCATGCATGTGAAGACATAGAACTCTTCTCTTCTCTTGGACAAGTGAATAGCCATCTAGAAGATCAAGTTCTTTCCATTTCTGTCCACCTCAAGAAACAGAAGTACCATCCATTGGCCAGTCATCTTCCACATGCTAATGCTAGCTCCATGCTTCATACTCCACACTTTCTCAAAAGCTGCTGATCTTGTAGAGGAATTATTATGGGACATAAGATACTGTAAACCACAGACTCAATTCTAAGCACAAACTAAGTTCCCCTGAAGTACTCTAGCTTTTTAGGCTCCTATGGGAACATCTCCAGGCCCCATGCTAGCTTCTTTTTCTTCTTGACTGTGTTCCCAGTTTCATGTTCCCGAGCAGGTTGTTTGTAGCTCAGGGTCTACTCAGGAAAGCTCACTAGAAGCAAAGAAATTTCTAATTCTCTCTCACTGGACAAACCGTTTGCTCTGCTATACAGGCTCACTCAGCACCTACTTTGCAAACACATTCACCTCTAAGGAAGGAAAGGGATTGTTTTCAGTTTACATTTCAGGCCTAAGTCAATAGTGAATGGGTGGGTAGAGGGGCAGAGGGCAGAGGAAAGAACATGAAGAATGTGTAGGTTTACATCATTCTCTCCCACTTGGGGAGTTCATAAGATAAGGAAGAAAACTTATATTCATACCTTCATTTTCCAACTTGCCTAAAACTACATACCCACCCACCCCGATCTGCTTCCTCCCCAACCCTAGCTCAATGGTTCTCTTCTAAGACCTGACACTCCCTTCTCCAGAAGCCGCATACAACCTTCACCCTGGAGTCCCACCTACCCACCTCCACCCACAGTCCAAGCAGTCACTCTGTCTTGCTGGGTCCCATGCATCAGCCTTTTGTAGTCCTCTCCCTCCATACACCTTGAGTCTATTCCTGAGGGATCAAGCTGTGATCAGCCTTGTCCCAACCCCCCTACCCCACTAGAAAAATTTTAAGGGGTTTTCTCCGTGCTGTTCTCAGAGAAAAGGCTAACTTGGTGAGAAGCTAACCATACATTCCAGTTTGCGCAGGTCACAGTTTATGCCCACTACCTGGATAAGTATTAACAGCAAGCCTTTAGTCATAATAGCTGCATGGTCGGCTGTGAGCTGTGCCCTGCCAGAAGCTTCAGTCTCATGGAACTCTGTGCTCTGCAGGCCACTAACTCATCATCAAAACTCATCCATTTGCTACGTACTGAGCCCAATGTCAGAAGGCAAACAAATGTAAAGTGAAGAGAGAACCTGGTTCTGCTGAAAGGCACTTCCTACTTGCCTCCATCACCTCCCTGTGGGTTCAAATCATGGATTTCTGCAGCTTGGGCTTGTGTCTTCTTCACAGAAACATGTTACTACATACCGAGGTGAGACTCCCTATATCTAGGTGGCAGCATCATGATTCTCCTTTTCACACACTGATTCAAGATTTCAAATTCTCCAGGTACTGTGATTAGTCTGACAGCCAGATTCTTCCATGAGATGGTAATTTCTGCATTTAGTTTTGGTTTTGTTATCTGTTGATGCTCCAAAGCTTAGGAAGTCTGAGAGATGCTCAAAGAGGTACTGTAGACAGGAGAGGGACAGCAGACCTGCTTCCCACCTTGGGGCCAACCAACTCTCCTTCCTGGTCCTTGTATAGCTCAGATGGTATGGTACAACCAGCTCTCCTTCCTGGTCCTTGTATAGCTCAGATGGTATGGTACAACCAACTCTCCTTCCTGGTCCTTGTATAGCTCGGATGGTATGGTACAACCAGCTCTCCTTCCTGGTCCTTGTATAGCTCGGATGGTATGGTACTTCAGGTCTAATCCCTCTCCCTGACATCGGCTTCTGCCCCTGCTTACCCTCTGTCAACTCACCATTACTCTGTTGTACACCCAATACAACAACTCTTCTTACTCCCTGAAAGGCACTAGAGGAAGACTCATCTGAGAAACTATACCCAAAGTGACAATGTGAGCATCTAACTAAACACTTACAAGCGGAAAGATGCTCTACTTGAATACTGTCAAGTTATCCAGAAGCAAGACAATTATTTCTTGCACTGAACAACCGTAACACTGCTATGACTTAGCCAAACTTCTCCCCATTGCACAGTGGATCTAAAAAAGCCTATTTAGACACCTTCCCCAAATGGGGTTCTGAAATACTGAGGTTTCCCCTTGACAGAAATCTACTGCTTCTGACTTATAAAGGTCAATTTTTCTTCAGCTTGTATTCATAACATTAAAACATAAAACAGTCCAAACTTTAGCTGGAATTAAAAACAACAAAAGGCTGTGAACCCTCATTCAGAGGGGTTATTTTATTTGACATGATGGGTACTTTGCCTACACGTATGTCTATGTGCCACCTGTGTGCCTGTTGCCACAGAAGCCAAACTGGGCATCTGACCCCCTGGAACTGATGTTACAATTAGTTGTGAGCCTCCATGTGGGTACTGAGTACTGAGCCCAGATCCTCTGGAAGAACAGCCAGTGCTCTTAACTACTGAAACATCTCTACAGCTCCTCAAGATGGGTACATTTTTGTAACCATTCTATGCAACAAGGAGTCTGACGTAAGGTGGAAACTAGACAAGGGTCATTTTTACAAAGTAAGTTATAAGGAGAACGTGCTGTCCCACACAGCTGTACCATGCCACAGCTGAGAGGGTGGCACTGTCTACATGGAGAAGAGATCCCACTCCCTCCCTCAACTCAACTTTCTAAACTGAAAGCCCTCACATGCAACTAGAGGGAAAGGTGCTAACATTAACTTCTTTATAATTAATTGGCATATATAATTACATATATTTTGGAATTCATCATGATGTTATACGTAGACACTGAGGAATGATTAAATCAAGCTTACAAAAATATTAATATCCTCTCACACTTTATAGAAATCACAATCATTTCATTATATATATATATGCATGTATGTGTATGTGTAGCCATGTGTGCATGTGTTTGTGTCTATGTCTCAATATGTGTGTGCACATGTGCCTGTGTGTATATTGCATGGGTGTGCATGGGTGTGTGTGCGTGTGTGTCTATGTGCATGTTTTCCTGTATGAGGGTATGGGCTGTGTATGTGTCTGTGTACATAAGGATGTGTATATCTGTGTGTATGTATATATGTATATGTTTATGTGTGTTTCTATGTGTGCATGGATTTGTCGGGTATGTGTGTGCAAGTATATGTATGTGTATATATGTATATGCATGTATGTGTCTCCGTGTTTTAGTTTTTATTCTATTGCTGTGAAGAGACACCATGAAAGCATATAATTGGGTGTTTGCTTACTCTATCAGAGGGTTAGTCCATTATTATCATGGTGGGAAGCAGATATAAAAGAAAGCATTTAATTGGGGGGCTTGCTTACAATTTCAGAGGGTTAGACCATTATTATCATGGTGGGAGGCAGAAAAGCATACCACTGGAGCAGTAGCTGAGAGCTTTATATTGTGATCCACTAGGAGCATTCAGGGTGGTGGTGGGGTGGGCTTTTGAAACCTCAGACTCCACCCGAGTGACACAAGGTTCCATCAAGGTCACATCTCATAAACCTTCCCTAGCAATTCAACAGCTGGGGACTAAGCATGCAAATTAATGCCTGTGGGCAGTCAAACCATCACAAGGTCAGAACAGACATAGAGATACATGCTGTATCTGTATGTAGTCCTAGAGACTGAATGCAGTGTTTCCTACATGCTAGACAAATGCTCTACCAATGAGAGGCAACTCCAGGCCTGATCAGGCTTATTAGTAGTAAACAAACTAAGCATGGAAAAATGCTGCTTTTGCATACCACAGTGGACTGTTCCACCCCCTTTCTCACTGAGGAAAGTCACCCCCTCAGGGCACACTAGTCAGTCACACACAGAACAGCCCAGATCAAGGAGGGCAAATCTTTCAGAAAGTTCAAAGAAAACAATGTTTGGGGTAGAATGTCACCTGGAGCAACAAGAATCAGCTGGAAAGTAGGCCCTTAGCAGTCACAAACTATAAGCTATGAATGAGAGCTCAGGGGACCAAACAGCACAGAAGAGCAGATGCAAAGACTGTAGCTTCTTCTGCTAGAGCCGTGTCGCCCACAACCCGGGACAGAGCCTCCTTGGCTTTCTACTCCAATGTTCCATTGTAGAGTTCAGAGTTTGTCTGATTTTGGAATAGTTGCACTGACTTTACCAGCTGAACTTCACTAATCCCCACACTCCAAATCCAAGTCTCCTGAACTATAATGTCATCACTGAAACATTTCAGATTTCAGATTACAGATCTGGCAACATTCAGTCTGGATCTGAAATGGCCTTGCCTTTGCGCACTGTCTTATGCTACCTTCATGAGCCCAAAGGCCTTGTATTTCCACGTTGAGAATTATTTCCGGTTCACAGGAAAGAAGTGCTAAAGTTTGTTAACTAAGATACCATTTTTTTAAGAGCACTATGAGAAACATAAGAGCAGCAGACAACTAACCCACGTGTCATCACAAGTCAGATCAAGGAGGCAAAATCAAACAGGACTGCAGAAGACATATCCCACATAATGCGAGTCTGCCAGATATGTCTTAAATCTACCCAGTGAAAGCAGAGAACACACACCTTCTCAAATGCACAGGAAGCTATCTGTGTGTGCATCTGACTAAATCTCAGCTTTCCAAGTGACCCTGACCTGTCAAGGCAGGGCAGAGGCAGGCAGGACTGGGGGACCTGATCCTTTAGTCAAGTGGTTCTCAACCTATCTAATGCTGAGATTCTTTAATACAGTTCCTCATGTTGTCTTGACCCTGACCATAAAGTTACTTCATTGCTACTTCATAATTGTAATCTTGCTATGGTTAGGAACTGCCATGTGTATGTCGATATCTGACCCGAGAAGCACTGTTCTGACAGGACATAGCAGCCAGGTGGAGGGCATCTAATCCCACTCCAAGCTGGTCAGCTGCTCACGTCTGCCTACTGTGTCACTCAGTCCTTGTCTCTGCTCAGCAGACAATCCATGGGCAGCCCACCATGGGAGAAGCTATATGATTTATAACTGGAATATTTGTGAGAGGTGAGGACCCCAGCAGGGTGTGATAGTGCACATCCACAGGCAGTTGAGAGCATCTCTTGAGCCTAGGACTTTGAAATCAGCCTGTGCAACATAATGAGGCCTCGCTTTAAAAAGAGGGTGGACTGGGACGAGGACCTCTCTCTCTCTCTCTCTCTCTCTCTCTCTCTCTCTCTCTCTCTCTCTCTCTCTCTCTCACACACACACACACACACTCACTCCAGTGCATGTGTGTAACTTGTTCATCATGATCTGCCACTTTTATATAGGGTTGAGCTGCAGCCTTGGTTCTTTTGAAAAGTTATTAGTAATTGTTCTTTACTTTCCACCTTGATATCAACTCAGGGAATTAAAACACACTTTTGAAAAAGATTTGCCTCTATGCCAAAGCAGTTATTTTCTCTTTATAATCCAAACTATTTTTAAAGAAAGATGAGAAAGAGCCATCTCTATGTCAAACCTTTATGCTCATGCCATAAGTAATGTGCAAGTTAAGTTGTTTCTCCACGGCAGGCTCAAATTCCCATCTTAATCAAAACTGATTTTGAAATGCATTTCGTGATTTACATGTGGCCAAGCAACTTCTCACCATGTGAGCCCTCAGACTCCTTCATGGAAACAGCACACTGCCCAAACTCCAAACATGAATAACCACTGCTAATTATTTTCTTCTAGCCTCAGATGTTCTTAACTTCATCAAAGTTTAATAGCATGGTGGTAATTTCAGAGAAAAGCCAAAACCTAAAAGCCACAAAGCAACCACGGTACTGTGTTTACCGACTTTCCAAACGTGTTAACAGACTTCACAAGGAAAAAAAGCTCAAAGATTCACTAAATTGTGTAAGCACACAAACTCATTCCAGGAATGTAAAGACTAACTAGTAAGATGAAAGTATGAGCCAGGGTGTTCCTGGGCTCCAAGCTCCAAAGTTTCACAGCAGGGACTGCCTTCCCCTACTCGGGGAGGGTGACACAGGGAAGCCTTTTGATGCTATTCATGCTTCCACAAAGTCTTTATTCGTCCCATTATAAAACTCTGTACCTGTCTTTTAGTCTTTGCAAACAGGTGACCCTTACTTTATGAAGGCTGCTATGAAGGCAGCATCCCCTGTTCACAGTATGGGTTCCCCAAAGCTGCTGCTGAGGACCAGGTTTTTGTCGGAGTGTTGTCTGGGAAGCCAACATCACTACAGAGAGAACTAGAATCTGCACACTGCCAGCTCTGCTGCTCAGCTCCCAACTCCCGCTCTGTGGATGGGACCTCTGCAGACTGAATATGGTCTTGGATTCTGCCATTAACACAGAAATGAAACAATTGCCAGACTAAGGGCAGAGACTCAAAGGGCTTCCCGAACTCATGAAATTCTCTTGGCATAGAGATTATTGCTAATTTTGGCTTGTGCTAGTTTATATCCAGGGGGACTAGAATGAAAAGAACATTTTATTGATAGCAATTATGGAAGGAAAGTCTGTGGATTTTCCATGATTTTGGTGCTCTTCCTTTCTTAGAGACACTGGGATTATAAAGAGAAAGTGAGAGATCGAAGTGATCACTCTGAACACAGATTTTTATCTCTTCTATAATATGGCTAAAGAGCAGAAAGTAAAATGAAATTATAAAAAGAAACCACCTCTTAAGAGTTAGACAGAACATTTCCATTTCATAAGCAGTACTCTTAACTTCAGGACTGAAAACAGCGTTAGAGCAGAAGCAAACTAGGAACATGCTTTTGGACCGTTGGACACCACCCAAAATTTATCACAAAACCAAAGTCCTGAAAACAAATAGACTTCAATTCCCTCTAAACAAGCCATTCCTTCCACAGACAGGTCAAAATGGAATAATAAGTTTGCCATGTTAGTCACATGGATGAAGAAAGCCCTGGGTTTTCTCCGCAGACTCACATGGGCTTCATTTAGTGTAGTTTGAGGAATCTGAGACATTTATATTCATGCTTAGAAGGCAAAACCCCAAATCACAAACTTCTCTGACCTGATCAGGCAAATTGTTAAGCCTAGGGAAACATAGTAGTGGGAGGGACGCTGGTCAGCTACTCTGGGCAGGTGGGTACAGGTTTTCACACGGAGTGCCATGGTGTTCTCCTCAGGGATCAAAGACTGGGCCTAAAGGCCTGACATTGCCTCTGCCCCAAACCCTGGTCCATAAGCAGATATTCAAAGGGCTAGAGTGGTAGAATGGCAACTCACTGCCAGGAGGCAGGAGGAAAAGACCAGAAAAGGAGAATGGATAATAGGAGAAAAGATAAAGATTTCCCCAAGAGTATTGCAAAGCCAATGAAGCTTATTCCCCAAGAGCACTTTAGCTTCTAACTTTAAAAATTAATTTCTGTCTATAAACATTGAATTGTTGCTCATAGGTGTCAGATAAAAGAGAGTAACTAGGGAAGGTATGAAATTTTGTTGAATGATTCACCTCACTATAAAAATTAATGTCATCTCAAAAATGATGACATCCAATGTGAGATTCCCACAAAGGATGAGACTCAGCACACAGCTCCTCCCCTTCTTTTCCATCCTGGGATGCTCTTTTGATCTCTTAATACTTCAAACCACAGCAAAGTGTTACAAGCTGGAAAACCTGTTGTTGTTATTGTTGTTGTTTTTGTTTTGAGACAAGGCCATATGTAGACCAGGTTTAAACTTACTATGCAGTTAATGGCCTGAGATCCTCCTGCCTCTGAAGTGCTGGGATAACAGGTATGCACCAGCAGTCCAGGCCAAAACTTAAGCAATTTTTTAATAATGCAAACTATTTTTATCAATTTCAAAAGTGAAAACAAAATTTGAAAATTAGTTCTAGCTAGATAACAGAGTGGTTAAAGACACTTGCAACACAAATTCGATGACATAAGTTCCATACCCAGAACTTATATAAAGTTTGAAAAGCAGATTCTGTAAGTTGTCCTCTCTCATATATTATAGCATGTGTCCCCTGAAAATACATTTTGTGCGTTCACACACACAACAAGATTTTTAAAAATTCTACTCTTACACATAATTGTTCAACACCCAAACTGATGAATTAGTTGTATAATTACCAGGTCTGTATCTATGCGCATGCACACACACACACACACACACACACACACACACACACACACACACACATATATGTGGGTGTGTGCATGGATGGGTGTATATATATATAATTTTTAAAGGATCATGCATGACAGAGGATGGCATTTCTGTTCCCAAGAATGTATGGAAAAGACAGGATAATTACACAGGCACCAGTTGTTCTTTCTACCCTTCACTTTCCCAAATGAAAAAACAGAATGGAATGCAAATGAGGAGTAATTATAATAAGAGGTAACTGTAAGTATGTGTCGGTCCTTTCCTCTTTGCCTTCTCTTCTTAATGGCTAAGAAGTCACAGACAAATACTGACACTTTCTTAGCAGTAAACAACTTACCTAAGGTACATGGAGATGCAAAGGCAGCACTGTCTGAGAAAGCCCTTACATGATGATCTGGGGACTGATTAAATAAACAGAGATGATGCTACCTAGGTCATTTCAAGTTAGCTGGTCCCTGTTTGTGTCATAAGGCCAGCCTGCACACTCAGAGTCAGTGCAGATATGTCAGTGGGTGAATCGTGTGTCTTCCTCCTGGTCCTCCTGCGACCTCTCCATGCCTAAGATGATTGACTGTTTCTCTTCATAGTTTTGCCTCCTCATTTCTATGATTATTTATGAACAAGGACATTGCAACCGTCAGGAGAAAACTGTCCTGTCTGGGCACAAGGATGTTATCGAGTGCCAGGATTTACAGTTTATTGGCTTCTATACATAACTTTAGCAAAGGGCCTGGTTTATGATATGATACCTATTAAGTGAAAGAACAAATCAGCAAAACATCAACTTCTGAGTGATGACTATGACCAGATGAAACATATTGTCTCAGTAGAAATAGAGAGCACATATCTTAAAGGGCCTCATGCTTTGGAAGCTATTTTAGGGTTGGATGGTGGCTCCATTGTCTATGCCCTAATTCTAGAATGTGGCTTACCTTATTTAGAAAAGGGATCATTATAGATACAACTAAGTTATAGGTTTTGAAGACAGCACCCTGAACTAGCAAAATCGGCCCTAAATTCAATCACACGTGCCCTTAGAAAAGAAAGACACAGAGGAGACAGCCACACCGACAGAAAGGTGACATGAAGATGGAGCAAGCAGATGTGTTCACAAGACAACGAGACTGGCAACCAGAAGAAACTGGAATTCTCCTCTAGAGCTGACAAAGCCTAGCCCAGCTGGCAACTTACTGCAGACTACCAGCTTCCAGAACTGTGAAGGACCAGCTATATATAGTTTTCTATCCATTTGTGGTAACTAGTTACAGTAGCCTGGGAAAGGGAGGTAGCAGCTAAGGGCAGCCTCAGTTCCAGTGCCCATTTTATACTGTTAGCACTTGTCAGCTGCCTCACTGTTTCTGAAGCATCCTGTCACACTGGAAATGTCTCCTTGTGGAGATATTACTAATCTTATTTGTTGACGAATCATACTCTAGCTCATTCCAAAAACCATCAATTTATATACAATTCTCACAATTCTGATGCATCTGCTTGAGAAAAGTGACTCAGTACTTTATTACACCTAAATTGGAAAACAGAAGAAACCACCCATCTTATAGACTCTCCTCCAGAGAACCTTCTCACCTGAAGACATAGCTTGATGACATGCATTTATGCAAGTAGAAAGGTGAATGAGAGCCATCCAGCCTATGGAAAAGAGAAAAAAAAACTGAAGGGTAGCAAAGCTTGTGTCCACATTGAAAAGCAAAAGATGGTATCATGGGACAGATGAGGCTTGAAGCAGACGAAAAACTGGAAGCCACCAAGCAGCAGGGAAGGGAGCAGCAGTCCCTAACTCCACACATTCCTTTCTTGGGAGAGTGTTATGAGAACAAACAAAAGGATAAACTGAGAAAGACAGCATCATGGAGGAAAGAGAGCACTCCTCTGAAGGAGGGAGACATAGGCTGAAAATGACATCTGATATAACTAATCCTGAAAGCAGTGGCTTACTATCTGCAGGAAGGTATGTAGGGATGCATTACTTGATGGGCTTAATGATTTGGAGAAGGGGGTTCTTTGGGGAGAATTAGGACAACTCTGAGGGAAGCAGTCACAGAAAAAAAAATTCTGTATCAAATGAACAGGAATAACTCTAAATTCCTAGGGGAAAAAAAGCCCTACTCCATTATAACAATAAGAAAATAGATTCATGGTAGAAAGTTGGAAGTCACCACTGAAAATGCTCATGTAGTTATTAAATCAACACTGTGATATAACTATGGAAGCTAGAAAGACGGGCAGCTTCTCTCTGTATAGATGGGAAAATGAGATGTTTGGGAGTGCTAGATTCCCATAGCAGATGTCAACAGGTTGTGTCAAAATTTGGCGAAGCAAGAAATTGTACTCTAAATAAATGAAGTATTTCCTGGGTTAGATGATTTGAGGATGGAGAAGAGCAGAGATGGGAATCTGCTACTTTTGTTAAAATGCAGTGTTTTATTTCACATATTTAAAATATGTATGAATGATAGAAATAATTATGAAAAAACATAAGTGCAAAAAATTAAAAGGCTAGATACACTATAAAGATTTTGGTTTTTTTAAATCTTGTCTTCAATAATGTGTCATTGACTTCTTAGTAAAGACAGGCTTAATACAAGAAACAAAGGATCATCCTGACTCCAAAAGAGATGATGAGAGCAGAGGGAAGAAACCAGATGTGGACACGAGTTAAAAGTCTATTATGTCGTCCTGGCAACAAGAGGTAGAGTCAGCCTGAATCAAGAAATGACAAGGAAAAATGTCCAAGAAATAAGCAATAAGATGGGACAAGCAGTCAGACCCTTGGGACAGACTCAACTTTCTGATATGGTCAAGCACTGTCATTACCCCAGTTTGGAAATCTGTAAACTGAGGCTCTGATGAGATTCAAACATGTACCAAGTGAGTGGCAGGAGCCCAAGTCAGCTCTGTGCTGTTTTCTGCACATACATCACTTGGCTAGCCAACACTACTGCCACCCTGCACCACACTGGTCAAATAAAACTTGAAAGTAACTCACAAAAATATTAATTATTTTAAACATCAAAGACATTTTTATGTATACAGCAAACTGAATTTCCAATTAAACCTCTTGCCTATGACTGTTTTCTCATCACCACTGAGTAGGCCCCAGGGAGCTCTGGTTTCTGACTTCATTGAAAGCTTGGATACAGCTGATGGAACAATCATGGTTCTCAGCAACATGGAACTAAGGCTGGCTCATGGTCAACAGAGTATCCCTGAAATGGTCACTTCTCTAACATGCAAACCCTGAGGGACACCTAGGTTCTCCTGTAGGAGAACCAGAAAAGATCCAGAATGATTCCCAGAGAGGAACTGCTGTAAGTCATACTGCACAGGGTACTCCTGCCCTGGAGTTTTGAGAGCTGTGCCTTGTAACTGTATAATAGATTGCAAATGGGTACAAGCAGTCATTTAATCAACAGTATGATACTGGCAGCCTTCTTCCCTCCCACAGTTCTAGTCCTACCTTAGACCTGCTACCACTGAGGTCTTTCCGCTCTCTCAACACCTACCACACCAGTCTTCATGGCTTTGCTGAGCATGTGGAGCCCCAAGTATGACTGCAGGCTCTGTACTGAAGATTCCAGCACAGCCTTCCGAAGGCTATGTCAAACAAGGGGCAGAAACCCCACCAAATACGTACTTTTGCTTACTGACCACTTTGTAAAGGTTACACTTTTCACCTACTATTTCACATCCTCAAGCACAGACATAGCATCTAATATATTCAATAAGAACTTAGTTACAGATAAGTGATGATGTGACTTCGGATATAAAAGTAACTGTAATAAGACTTCTTACTCTGTTTGTGATTTTAAGACTTAACATGCTTTCCTCACAAGTTATCCCCTAGCACAGAGTCAAAAATACGTCATCTCCTGCAAAACACCATTTATTCGTCCACCCATCCTTTCACTTATATCTGTTCATTTATCATTATTACTATCATTCAATAACACTCACTGCATTTGGTGCCATGCACCATCCAGGCTTAGGGAGGACATGAATAAGCTGTCGTGGTTCCTGTTCATTTTAGAAACAAAGATTTTAATGCAAAAAGGAAATTATTTACCATATAAATAATCAGTATAATCATGTCTTGAAATAAGTTTTGAAAAGCACCTAACTGCATCAACATACATAAGAAAAACATTTTAGTCAATCTGATAACTGTGTAAAAACAAAAAACAAGCAAATAAGAAGACAGTTGTAGAGGGAGCCTCTGTGGTGAATGAGAAGCACCAAGGTCTTTCTGCTTCTTTGCCTTTCAGAATCAGGAGTGGGAAACAGCTTGAGTGAGGTGGAAGATGGTGTGCGTGTGCATGTGTGTCTGTGTGTGGGACATGACAGCGCTGATGTTTAATATTAGACAGAGACTTGGAGAGACTTAGACAAGTTATCAGAATGCAGGTTGAGAAACAGTGTGTCAGCACTGGGCCCAGGGCAGCTTGGTGGTGCAACAGAGGGAAGAGGTGAGAGAAAAAAGAGAGACAGACAGACAGACAGACAGACAGACAGACAGAGGGGAACCAAAAGGCAGTGTGATGGCAGCTCATCTGGGGAGCTGCATGGTGTGCTGGTGCTTGAAGAAGCACTCTGTTTCAACGAACAGCATGGCACCATCATAGAAGGCATTCACAGAAGACAGTACCTGAACTTGATGCTCTGAAGACCTTAATTAAGTCACTACATTTCCCTTTAGTTTGGAACCATAGCAGTACTGTTGGTCTATTTGGCTAGCATTTGCCTTGTTGCCTCCTGTGACCCTAGCCAAAAGTCAGTGAAACAAGTCCATTGAAAAGTATGTGCAGTGGGATTCAGGTCTGAGACAAATGGGGTATGTCTCCTTTGCTTTTGGATGGCAGCTGTCTCCAGCAGAAAGCTAAAGAGTATGCAGAGTGTGAGCAGGGGTGTATTCATGCAGTGTCTGGGACCTGGGAACCACAATAGAAACTACAGTATGGGAGGGGAAAAGCACAGGACCATTCTGGCCATTCCACCTTGAACAGTTTGCAACCCTGCCCTCTGAGGAGACTTCAAATAACATCAAAATGACCAATACATCTTAGTTCTACCTGGCCTTAAGAAGTACATCAAACTAACATGCTTGAAGACAACAACAACAACAAAAAACTCCATCTCAGAAAATTTTGGTTCCTTGTTACCCTGCACTACCAAGTGGGTAAATAAAGCTATTCTAACCAGCTCTGATCCCAAACCACTCCCACTGACTAGATGGGGATGAACACAGAAAAAAGACGGGGCATATATTCCCTTGCCTTTGCCTTTTTCAAAAGGTGCATCTAACCACAAGACAAGAAGACCCACACATTGGTAGAGATCCTGAGGCAAATTCTTGCCTATAGAACCACATCAGTAAAGAAAATGTTTTTGGTTACATACTCCTTTTTGCATTAAAAACACTTTGTTTTTCCTTTTAAACTTCCTTTCTCTTCTCCTATCCTTTCCTCCCTCCCTTCATTTATCTCTCCTCTCTCTGTGTATAAGAATATATGCATATATTTATTTACATATAAATTTTCTCTTCAGTATTCTTTTATTTTTGTTAACTCTGTTTATCTCTTCCTTCAATACTCAAATTCTTTCATATCTTTTCAAGTTCTGTCTTTATAAACTTCACTTTCCACCTTCCTTACACTTTCTTTCTGCACCTTTTAATATTCTAACTTTTCTTTTGCTTTTAACCTTCCTTTTTCTTCTTTTGTCCTCATTTTAAAACATCTATTGTTATTATTATATTACTATTATTTCTGCCTCTACAAATCCTATCATAAATCATAGATTTTGGAGTTAGTACTTGGTTTTCACCTTGTTTTTGTATATGGTTCATTGTTATTTGTTGCTGTCATTCTCATTTCTTTGATCCTTTCTGGGCAGTACCGGGATCAAGCATGACATTTTTCTAGTACTGTGTGTGAATGCTCTACTTTTGAACTACCCTCCTAGCCTGATTAAGTGTCAACACAACTTGTTCTATCCACAAAACACCCTAGCTTGAATGTTAGTGAATATTTAATTCAAAGTTAAAGAGATTAAAAACCACAAACTGTCAACAAGGTGTCAAGACACCATGGCAAGGTGGGGCTAGAACACTCTTTTCTGGCTATACATCCCAGCAGTAACAGCAGAGAGAAATAACAAAACACTATGTCCACTACACCTGTGATAGATCACAACGTAGGCTGTTCCCATACTTCTTCAGATCACATGCTGCTGACAAGATTAAAGTAGCAATTACAAAGGACATACCTCATGGATTCCACTGTATAAAACACATCTGCCTGATTTATTAGCCACATGCCACTCTTGTGAGGCCTACAAGGAAACAGGACGCTCAGGCCCCAACACAGTACAAACTATGTCAAAATACTAATGCCCCAAAGAAATAAGGAGTTTCACTAAAGTTATATAAAACACAATTGGAAATTTATTACACATAACCAGTCATCCCAGTACAGGTCATCAAGAAAAGGGCAGTCCCCACAAAGACTGAAGTAAACTCAAAAAAAAAAAAAAAACCGAACAACCACCCATTAGAATTGATCCAAAATCTCTTAGCATTACAAATACAAGAAATATGAGAAAACAGGTGACATGAGTCCTCCAGAAGCTCACAGTTCTCCATCAAATGATTCCAAAGACTTAAATGAAATCCATAAAATACTGAATGAAGAATTTAAAGGAATGACTTTTTAAAAGATCACTGGAGTCAAGAAAAT
>JAQHUG010000009.1:4342339-4355839 GCA_028555095.1 Dicrostonyx torquatus | reverse complement strand
CCTGTCCCAGCTGAGAAAAGGTACCGGCCATGTGCCTGGCTTGGATGGGAACAATGGGTTAATATAACTTATGGGAGCTAGTAAGAAGCCTGAGATAATGGGCCAATCAGTTAATAACCTAATGTAGACTTGCTGTGTGATTTTCTTTGGGGCTTGCCGGCTGTGGGGTACTGGGCAGGACAGAAACCCCAACGAGCCAGCCCTCTTGTTACAAGATATAAATGAGAAATTCAACAAGGAGTTATTAGGAGAAAACCCAGAAATCTTAAAAAGGCTCAATATGTCAGTATGTCAACTTTAAAAACTCAATTATTACCAATAGTTGACAGGGGACAGAAAATTTGAGGAATGGATCCATGATTGAAGAACTTCAACATTCACACAGTAATAACACACACACACACACACACACACACACACACACAATTAAGAACATAAGACTTTTGTAAAATGATTGAAATTCAAGCGTAGATATTTAGGGTATAGAAAAAAGACATTAAGGTATAAACTAAAGATAGAAAAGTGAAATAAAATGATACAAAGACACCATAAAAATCCAGAGGATCATTAAGGTTAACGTAAGAAACTTAATTAGAAAATATAGAAGAAACATGTAAACATATAAATTCCTAGACAAACAAGATCTCCCAAAACTGAACAAAAAGAAATCTAAACAAATCAATACCATGTAATGGTATTATTGAAGTAATAAGGTCTTCTGAGATGAAAAAACTTAAGACCATAGACAGAATAGATTTCCTGCTGGATTTAATTAAAGAACTAATATCAACGGTTTCTAAACGACCTCATAACACAAAAGTGAAGACATGCTTCCAACTCACTCTGTGACGCAATTATGACCCTGACACCAAAACTAGATGAAGTTTTGGTTAGTGCAAGACCACTGGTAAACACAGATATAAAAACCCTAACCAAAACACCTGCAAGTCAGATTGAACACAACATAAAGATCATATACCATAATTGTTTGCTTCTTTCCAGAGATGCAAGGATGGCTCACCACATGCAAGTCTACAAATACACAATCGCACACAAACAAAACAAAAGATAAAAATAGCAAAATAAAAGTATCTGACAAAACACAGAATCCTTCATGATAAAAGCTTAGAAGAAAACAGGTACAGAAAAATCATACAACAACACAATAAAGGCAACACATAGCCCATAACCAGCACCACAATGAATGGAGGAAAACAGAAAACATTTCATTTAATCAGCATTAAGACCAATTAAGAGTGCTCTTATTTAATGTAGTATTTTAAGTTTTATCCAGAGAAAGAAAGCAAAATATAGAAATAAAAGGAATACAAATAGGGAAGTAAATTTATCCAAATCTGCAGACAACATGTCCCTATATTTAAAAGACTTTAAAGGCTGCACCAGAAACTTTAAGAATTGTTAAATTCATTAGAGTGTAAGTACAAAATTGATAAATAAAAGTCAGTAGCTTTTTCATATACCAAACCCAGCTAACCAGTAAAGAAAAAAAAAAAAAGACAATCCTATTTTAAGAGCCTGAAAAAAATAAAAACAAAATCCAAGAATAACCCTATGCAAACAAGTGAAAGATCTCTACAAGGAAAACTGTAAAATAGGAGTGAAGTAACCTGAAGATGAAAACAAAAGATCTCCATGTTCATTGTGACCATGACTTCATTACCTGTCAAAACCCCAGTGGTGTTCTTCATAGCCATGGAAAGATGATGCTTAATATTGAATCACTAAAGACCCCAAAGTCAGTCAACCATGAACAATACTGGGAGTGCTACAAAGCCTAATTTAAAATAAATACTGCAGAGCTACAGTAACAAAACAGCATGGAACTTCCTGGCCCACAAAAGAATACACAGACAAACTGCAATGAATAAAGGACACAGAAGTGCACACATCTACAGTCATAATCACTCATGGAGAAAAGACAGCACCTTTAACAGACACACTCAGAAAACTGGATATCTATATGACATGCGAAAGAGGGAAGGGGAGGGGAGGGGAGGGAAGGAACTATCTTAACTCTGAAAAAAAAAATCAATCAGAAATTGGTCATTTAACCTAATACCCGAATCCCTGGCATAACCAGAGAAAAATGTTGGAAAACACTTCAAAAATACTGATGCAGACAATAACTTTCTGAGCAGGACCCCACAAGCTTAGGAAATAACAGTGAGAATTGGCAAGTAGAACTCAATTAAATTGAAGAGTTTCTACACAGGAAAGAAGATAATTAACCCAGTAAAGGGACACTATACATAATGGAGGGAGGCACGTTTGCCAGCAATGCAACCAAAAGAGAATACATATCTAGAGAACACAAACAACAAGAAAGTCAAACTCTGAAAGAACAATCAACAGATGGGTGCATGAGCTGAACTAACATATTTCAAAAGAAGAACAAGTGAACAATAAATACAGGTAAATACAAAACAAAACTATATTGATTTTAGACCATAAACAGTATTAAACAACTTAAAAAATTAAACTGTCATTTGCAAGAAAATGGAGCAGAGATCATGTGAAGCAGAAGAAAGTACCACTTTTTCTCATTTTCTCTCATGTATAGAATTGTGTGTGTGTGTGTGTGTGTGTGTGAGAGAGAGAGAGAGAGAGAGAGAGAGAGAGAGAGAGAGAGGTGTGAAAGGGCATTTTTTGGAAAGAGGAGAAAAATTGAGGAAGAACAGATAATAAGGTGGGAGAATATGAAAAAGTATGTCATGTATACAAATATATATACATGTATTGAAACAACACACTACAATGCACTGTGAATGCACAGAATTTCATGTTTTCGTTGAAAAAAGTAAATTTCACTTAATAATAATAATACCTGCTGAGAAGTAGGTTTCAAATTGTAACCCTCCTGCCTTATCCCTTTAAGATCACACTGTAATAAGTGGACTTACAAACAGCATTTTATCTCTAAACTTCCATATGTCCAGAAGGTAGAAAAGTGCATGTGTGTGACACATGCAGACATAAGTGATGTTTGGAAGATACCTTCTGACCTCTCTGCCATGTGCTAGTCTGCTACCCCGACTTAAGGAGGCAGTCTGTTAGAGCAGATAATGGATATGAAAAAGACACTTTTGTTTTTATATATATAACAAGCTGAACTGAAAACTACAATGAAAATGCTGTGCCAGGGCACTGTTCTTAGTCTGGCCACTTCCCCAGAGTACAGGTGACAGCTTCTTGTCCTTTTTGAATGGAGAATTCTCACTATTCCTCTTAGAAACTAAGGTTCGTGTGTGTGTGTGTGTGTGTGTGTGTGTGTGTGTGTGTGTGTGTGTGTGTGTAGAAACATCAACCTATAGAGGCCAGACATGGATGAACTATGTCAGGATTGCTCCCACAGTCCTTCTCCTTCACCTTATTTTTAATTAATCAATATTTTCTGTATTTTTGAAATTATAATTGTTATTACACATGTACATATGTATATGTATAAAATAGATATTCCTAGTCTTTCCATTCTATACTCCCATTCTTAGCTTTTGGAATAGAAATATTTACTGTGTGACTTTATATATTACAAATATGTAGTAACTTTTAAAAACTTACTTTATAGAGGTTCACAGTTGGAGAGCTTTTCTTGCATCTCAGATGAGACTTGGGTGTTTTGAGCTCTGCTGAGGTGTTTAAGGACTACGTGTACTTTTGCAGTTAGTTGGGCTGGATTCATTTTGCATTACCAGATGGTCATGAAGAGCAGGGGTAAAAATGTTAAGAGTTATAAGTAGTGTGTTTGGTTCTATTTGGACTTCTGATGGTTCATCTTCATTGCCAACTTCACAAAACTTAAAATCACCCAGAAGGTACACTTTGAGCATGCCATGAGGGTATTTCCAGAGAGGTTTAAATTAAGAGAAAACCCACCCTAAATGTTAGTGTCACCACTCCTTGGGCTAGGGTTCTAGACAGATTAACTAGTGCATAACATGCATTGAACCTATAAGAAAAAATACAGTAAGCAGGAAAGGGCATAAAACCAAACACAGTATACCATTTCTTTACAGCCAGCGCTAATCCTCTGCAAGAGATATCATTTAGTCTACTGGAAAAGCTTCAGGGCTCTCAAGAGAATGGCCATCCATCAGTGCCAAGATGAATTTCCAGGGGAGAAGTAACAAGGTTGATTTAATTAACTTTTTCCTAACATTTTCATCAAGCATGCTTTATTAATAGAAATTTATTTGATGAACAGAACTCTCTCTTTTTTGTTTTGTTTGTTTTTTTGTTTTATCTTTTTGAGACAGTGTTTCTCTTTGTAGCTTTGGAGCCTGTCCTGGCACTCACTCTATAGGTCAGGCTGGCCTCCAACTCACAGCGATCCACCTGCCTCTGCCTCCCAAGTGCTGGGATTAAAGGTGTGTGTTTAACCACTGCCTGCTAACAGAATCCTTAATTGTTAAAGTATTCATTCTTGGTTTGTGTCTTCGTCACTGTTCTATTGCTGGAAGAGATTCTATTACCAAGGCAACTCTTATAAAAGGAAACATTAAATTGGGGGTTCGCTAGAGTTTTAGAGGTTTAATCCATTATGACAGGGAACATGGCACCATGCAGGTTGGATCTCTAGAGGGGAGCTACAAAGAGAGAGACTGGACCTGACACAGGCTTTTGGAACATTAAAGCCCACCCCCACAGTGACACACTTCCTAATCTTTACAATCCTCTCAAACAGTTCCACTGCATGATGACCAAGTATTCAAATTTATCAGCCTAAAAGGCTTTATCCAAACTACCATAGATGGCTTTTGGGGAGAAATACAATTTTACCTTAAAAACACAAATTTTCCCTCTATAAGACACTTGAATACAAAATCCCTTCTCTTACAGAGGCTGAAATTGGTAATAACCTGGAAACATGGGAAGACTTGCTAAGGATTGTATTGATCAGATACTGACAAAGCCCTGTCTAGGAGTATCAGTCTGCTCAACTGTCAGCATCTTCAGAGGCAGCAACCTCAGTTAGGAGGAATCAATGGCTTTCTTAATATTACTAAACTTACTCCTTCATCTACTCCATGAAACAGGCCAACATTACCGGGCTTAATCTCTCAGTGACAAGTGGAGGGGCCGCATGGTTAACAAATAGCCCTACAATCAAGAAGCTCAGAAGTCAACCAAGAGTCCCGACAAGCCTGTCCAGCCAACCCGCCACTAGAAAAGGAATCCCTAACCAACAGAATCTGCCCATTTCCCTCTTTTAATAAATGTTGGCACTTACATAGAAACCACATGGGAAAACTTCCTTGCACATCATCTCTATTAGGATACCCTGCTCCACCTCAGACTTGCATAGAGCTCTGGCCTCTGCAGTTCCCAAGTTTAAATCTGGTCCTTCCTGTGTATCTCTGCATTTCCAGGAATGAAGTCTCAATACACACTGCAACCTGGGTATGACATCAGCCTGGTATCACATGGTCTTTGGCAATGCTGTAATTCAAAGCATAGCTTCAAGCACCGGAGGGCAGATATTATAGAGACTCAGAAACAGATAATGGCATGAAGTTGAAAGGAAAAGACTGACTTAAAATCATTCACAAATTCTGAAGCTTTTTCAAAGACAAAAACCTGACCACTTAAACTGATCTGAACGGAGAAACAGCTCCTTTCAAGTTCATAGAAACGCAAACTTTCAGGTTAGCAGTTGCTACATGATAATCCTGACCTGAAAATGAGTACATTACCGACTGTATAGACTGAAATGAAAGGAAACGAAGTTTCTCTGAGTACCAATGCCATATTTGGACTTCGCCGTCCTCTGGGATGTAAAACACAGACCAAATTATGGACCACTCTAGAACAAAGCTGTAACTAGCCACACATTTTTCATTCTGCTAAAAGGAAAGATGAATGAAAGCCAGTGGAGATAAGTGAAGCCACTTTGAGATTTTCTTTGCTAATACCAGTAAATTCCTTCTTAAAAAGCCAGGCCTTTTTGTTATTCCTTTTAGGACACTCACTGTCATTAGATGCTTGCATCACTGCTGTCCTTAAATGGGTGAGCTGCTTGTAGCTGGAACTATCTGGATGGAGAAGGTCAGGGAGGAACAGACCTGTTTATTATAAGGCATCTTGGAACTGACATTTGCAAACAAACACACTCTTCAAAGGCAGAATGCCCCCTCCTGGGTGCTGCCAATGTGCAGCAACTTCTCCTACAGCCCCCCAGCCAGCTCCAAAGCCTTATATGAAAACTAGCCTCTTGATTTTGAGGTCGTACCTCAACTTTGTTTATCTATGATAGTCAACAGTCTGCTATTTTCTCTGAACTGGAAAACTAAACTTCCCTCATAGAATAAAAACGGGCCCAATATTTACAATTTGTGTACATTAATCATGTTAATAGCAACACTAGACCAGATACTATGGCCTAGTGTACTAGGCCAGACAAAAACATCATCAAGAATCAAGACAGAGAGATGATTACACAGCAAAATCAATGCTGTTTTCTCTTAAAATATAAGTTTATAGCAACATTCTGATAACTATCATATAAATAGCCATACTGACGGTGATATAGACATTTTTTAATTTTTCAATTAAAAATTATTTAAATTTTAAAAGTTATAACTGAAGTACAGGACTAGTGAGCTGATAGGCTAGGCGTATGTCATGAATTTTATCCAGGAGACATCATTTCCTTGCAAATGCTTGAAAACTATCAGTTTCCTAAGTCCTTAGTGTATTCACGTTTTTAACTGCAAGTGTTTTGACTGGATTATGTTTAGAGCAAGGAGCCAACCCTACTTGAAACAGGCCAAACAAAGTAAAACTGGTTATTGCAATAATGGACTCATCCTTGCTTTAACTACTTCTTTCCGAGTCTCAGAGAGCAACTGCATTGCTTCAAATGCACACCTGTTTCACTGGAGAAGAACTCTGTAAAACATTCAACTTAGAAATAAATGTTAATTCAGTTTAACACAAAACACATTGTCCTTCAAAATCTTGCCTTCAATGCTGCATGTTTTTTTCTTCTATAATACTTCAAAAAGGACCAAATTCAAACAGTTCACATTCCCAATCAAAGAACAAGGTCCTGAAGCCAGAGGCCTGTGTTCCAAGAGTGGTCTAAGCTGCCAACCCTACTCATAATCGCTTAGCCTGACACGCAGCAGATACACCAGAGCCCTGTGACGATTCTCAACTCAAAAAGCATTAAACTGCAAACAAATGCTCAGTGCTAGGTCAGTGCTCACCATATTTTCATTGCCTTTCTCGACATAGAAACTACTTTAAGGATATGCTACTTGTTTCCAGGCTTATAAACCTCCAGCCCCTCAAAGCTGTTTCGAAGAATTTCTCTCAATTTGATGCAAGTTAACTTGACGTGAAGAAACACGCTTTTTTTTTTTTAAACCACATTAAGGCTCCCATGTGGCCCATTAAAAGTGTTTGGGATTATTAGTACAGTTATTAAATGTTTAATGCATTATGCAGAGGGGATCTTGCCGTGCTCCGAGAACTTTAACTTCAGTCTGTTCTGACTGGAATGCTCAAACATGAAAGCTAACTGTTTGCAGATTTTTGCACTCGGTGCCCTAACATCAGTTAAAATGTGGACTACAAGAGGAAAGAATTTAGCCAAGAGCTTAACAGAACAGAGAAAGAAGTTGGGGCAAGAGTCAGGCAAACAGGAAACATCCTCTCATTTGTCCTGGTGCCAAAATGAACTCAGACAGTTGTCCTGGGGCAATGTTCAGAATCTGGGAAAACCACACTAACTAGACTATACCTTGAAGGATATACACTGAAAAGCTGGGGCTGGAAGAGATACCCACCCATTCCACTTCCAGGAGAAGGAGTTTGTAACCAAAGCTACAGGCACCTTTCTCTGCACTTCTCACTGAGTGCAAGAGCAAGCACAAATGACTGTCCTCAGTGTGGCTAGGGTCACTGCTTTGGAAAGCATACAAAAAAATACCACCCACAAATAATCAGAGCAATGGAAATTATTTTTAAAGATTTCCTTTTGGCACAGGTTTATCTAACAAAGGCAACTCCCAATGGAAATTAGATACAAGTTAGTATTCTCTTTAAATCACTGAGCTAGAAAGATGAGGAACTAATAAAGGACCTGATTAGTGTGGGTTGCTCTGCCCCCACTGGCCTCATTAGAAGCCACAAGTATCCCAGGAAAATGTGTACCTCAATGGACACACAGATATACGTGATACACAGACTTCTTCACTCTGCAGCAGAGGGATGGTGGGTGGAAAGAAGACCCGGCGCTCCTGTCTTCCGCATCCTGTAGCCTAGCCAGCAAACCTCTGAGCTAAACAGAGCCTACAGCCCTCCTTAAGTCCTATGATTCCCTAAATCTGTGGATGATACACACAACACCTGCCATATTCATGCTCCTCTTGGGCCTTGAAAATCAATTCAACCAAAAGGCCTTCAGGTTTTGTTATTCTTTAGCTCTCACTGAAAGGTCCCACCTAATAGCCACCCTCTGTGATGTTTATGTCTAATAGGGGTAAGGAAGGAGTAGCAATAATCTCTGCCATTTCAACCCAGTCTTCTAGCTGCAGGTGACTTATTTGTTAAATCCAATAACTTTATAATAATTGAAGGTAGGTTCTAGAGTCATACAGTCCAAGACTACAACCAAATCTAACTGCTGGCTTTGTAGACCTGGGTAAATTTCCTGTGATAAACCATATAAAGCCCTTGGTGTGAAGGGCATATATACCAAATATAAATCATATAAGGTTCACAGCAGGGACTACCAACAGGATAAATGATGGACACTCTGGGAGGTCTTTGTTCTCCCTCCTTGAATTTCTTCTACTGTCAGGTTCTCGTATAGATTATCTATTGATAGGTCACATGAAACAGAAGCCCTGATTGTTACAATAAGCCAGCATTTCTAGTTTATCTTTGTCTCATTAAGAACTTTCAAGTATGACAACAATACAGTGACAACACATTCATTTGCTGAGCAACACAGTCTTGGAATAGAAAAGGTGTAGTTATTAATCAACATGCAAACACAACATAGACAGTTCAACTTCGTGCCCCTTTGCAAAATTTTCATTATCAAGAACAACCCTACTAAATACAAACTATGGTCCAGGTCATAACTCTGCTCTTGACTGTTTGTATAAATAACATCTTATTAGGACACAGACATGCTCATTTCTTTGCATCCTATTTATGTTTGGTTTCATGACATAATTGCAGAATTGAAGGATTTTTGTTGTTCTTGTTTATTTTGGTTTTCCTAGGGATTTGTTGTTGTTGTTGCTGTTGTTTTATTTTGAGAGACAGGATCTTTCTACAAACCCCAGGCTAGCCTCACAGTACTCCTAATATAAGCAAAGACTATATGACCTGCCAAACTAAAATGGCCTTATTTGGAAATATTTGCTAGCCCCCAAAGAAGTTTGCTCAAGCAATCTAGAGGCAACCTTCCACTCTGATTCCTACCCCATTCTCCAACAAGAAAAAAAAAAGGGGGGGGGTTACTTCTATCGATAGGCATAAATTTTCACTTTGTGGCAAATTATAGCTGAATTATAGCTTCCCCAAGAGCATCACATTTTTAGGATTCTGTCAAGGGAGAACGGATTCAACATGGAAGGAAAAGCTAGGTGCAATGTCTAGAACGCATATGTGGGGTCACCAGAAGAACTCAGCTATTTGGATGGAAGAAGAAAAGACCAAATTGGGAAAGACAAAACTGTGGCTGTGGCAGGCAGCAAAACTGTCACAAGGAGCATGAGTCAGAATAGCACAGTGACTCGGGGCTGACCCTTCAGGCTGCCTACCTACCAGCAGACCTCCACCTGCTCAGCTGGAAGCTGGAGAAGGAAGAGCGAGGGGTCAGGCCATAGGAGAACACCACGTGCCCGGATGTCACTTGTATTAATCACTGACACTGTGGCTGTGAAGGGGCAGGTGGACACAATCTGGCACATTTAAAATAGCTTAAGGAGCCTGATGTGACTCAGTCCACAGTCTCAACACTGGGAAGGCTGAGTACCAAGACTTCAAGGTCAGCCTGGGCTAGAGTGTCTAAAAAACCAAGACCAACATCAAACAAAAGCTCAAGGTAGGTTTCAGGGAGGCAGATATCCACTCAGGATGAAAAGCTTCCCTACGGCTACTACCTGGTTATCAGCCATGAGAGTCTGCTTCCCACTGCTCTGACCAAGTATCCGAGATAAAACAAATCAAAGGGGAAAACACTGATTTTGACTCATGAGTTCGGTGGGTTCATGCCTCAAACACATGACTCAGTTGGTTCAGTCCTGTCTGCTAAGGCAGAACATCAGAAAGACCATGGCAGAGCAAGTCTACTCACCTCATGGTGCTCAGGAAGCAGAGAGAGGGAGAACATGCTTGGCTTCACAACAGTCCCTGCTCTATAAAGTATTAAGCTGTCAATCCATAAATGGATTCATCTAGTCAGGAGTCGGACCCTCAGATCCAGTCACCTCTGAGGACTGCTACATTGAGTACCAAACCGTCAACATGGGTTTCTGAGAAAACTTTCATTTCCAAACAAAACATCTGATGAGCAGATGGAGTCCAACACCTCAGACCCGTGTTTATTCCCACCAGCATCTCCGGTCCAGCGGCTGTGACCCTGTGGCTGGAAGGATGCAGAAGAGACTGTAAAGAATCTGGTACATGTCCCAGGGTTTTGTTTTTATTTTTTCCTCAGAGACTCTGATCAAGAAGGTTATATCACAGGGAAATAAGATAAAGCAGATTAAATAGATGTTTCCAGATTAAGGGAACAATGTATCGCAAACATTTTAAGTTTTGAAGAATCATCAGCAACTCAAAACAGTAAGAAAACAAACTGGTTCCCTTTTGTCAGCAAGGTAAACAAAGGGACAAGAACATGGCACAATTCCACAGTTGTGTGTTGAGGGCACCTGGGAAGCAGCCAGAGGTATTGCTTCAAACAACAGACACAGTGGTTTTGGCTGACAGGATCCTGCAGAAGTACACTGTGCCCAATTCAAGCCGGGTCCATTCATGCTGGCCCATTAATAATTTGCCAGGTTCCTGAGGCTACAGCCAGCTCCCTCTCACTGTAGCGTGCCTTATTATCAGTAGAGCTAGGCAAGCTCTAACAGGCAGGCTCTGTGCTGACAGTGGCAGGCAGGGAAGATAGCTTACTGCACCATGGGGCCAAAGCCTGAGCTATAGTAATCTAGCTTGAAAGATAAATATGACCACAATATGTAGTTCTCATGGTTCACGGTATTTTAAAGGAATGAGGGTCATTAGTTCAAAGTCGACATATAAATCAAGAGTCAGTTTCTCTTTCTCCTCTCTCTCTCTCTCTCTCTCCTCTCATGGAGCAGTAGAGAAGAGAAAACATGGACTTGCAGTGGCAAATAGCTGAGACACTAAAAAGCCACTGAGGTTGTGAGAGCAATAAAGGAATAAATGCACATTGTTCTTGTTTGCTTTCTGTCACTCCGACAAACATCATAAGAGAAAGTACAATGGGAAGGAAAGGATTTATTTCAGCTTACACTTACAGGTCACAACCCATCACTGAGGGAAGTCGGGACAAGAACTCAAGGCACAAACCTGGCGCAGAAGCCAGGGTGGATGGCTTCTTACTTACTCCTTGGCTCCCACCTTAACTCACCTGTTTGTACAGCCCAGGCCTACTTTCCTTGTGCTGGTGCTATGTACAGTGGCTAGGTCCCCTCACATCAATCTTCGATCAAGACAATATGATCGAGCCAATTCTCCAACTGAGATTCCCTCTTCCCAGGTGACTCTAGGTTCATGTCAATTTAACAATCATAACACAACACAACAAACAAACAAACAAACAAAAAACCCTGACTACTAATGGATTACTAATGCTCACAATCTATTTCCGCTCTGGAATTATTAATATGAAATGACTCTTCAAATACATATTGAACCCAGATGCTATCCAGTTCAAGCCTTCCTCATTCGAGATGCACTTTCCAGTCCAGAGCATGAAGTTCTTGGCATGGTGCTTCAATCAGTCTACTGGTGAATTCTACTCTCACTTCTGCAGATAAGGAAATCGAGGCTCAGAAAATGTCACTAAGCCAATGCCTCACACCTAAAGAGTAAAAATGAGATCACAGTCTGCCAACTCAATGCCTTTTGATCACTGTACTAGACAACTTTTGAGTGCTAGACACTCAGACAGGGTGGGAAAAGAGTAAAGTGGGGAGGGAAAAGACTCATTCTTTTCCCAGACTTCCATTTCTCATGACATCTTCAAATCTAGCCAAGATATGAGATCAAACCCAAGATCATACCAGGGCCTGCTGAGAAAAAGCAAGTGTGAAGGCACCCGGGTGGGAGGGCACTATAGGGATGAAGGAGGTGGGAGGAGCCAACAAGTCCCTAGGCTGCCCTCTGAAAGCAGGTTTGGGAATATCCACCCTCAGTGTTAGCAGTGGCTCTGACAGGGAAAGAAAGATGAAAGGCAATGACAAAGGAGCTTTGGAAGCAGGTGATGCCTCCACACCCCAAACAGACCCCACCAGCCCGTTCTCACTGCCACTCGAAGCATTACACTGACCCTTCCCAATTATTTCTCCACCTTTTATCAGCAGCTTCTAGAAAAAGGACAGGAAGAAGACATTGGGGTACGAAGCTCTAGAGATTTCTCAAGCCTGGCTCCACATCTGTCTTCTCTGCCCATCTCCTACCATCTCCAGGATCTCTACCCTTGCATCCTAGCAACAAAGAGCTGCTGCACTGCAATACTCCCGGGGCCAGTGCTCTTCCTGGAGTGTGCATGCTGACTCCACAGGAGGGAGAAGGATGATCTGAGTTTGACCCATCAGCCTTAGGTATAAATTCCAATTCAACCAAGTGCTAGCTGAGGCACAGTGGTCTCCTCAGGAAGAGAGTGATGACGGCCCTTATCTTTAGTATGTAGCCATAGCAAAGAGTCAGAGAAGGTGCATCTGCTAGAACCTGCTACTTTGCAGCACAGAATGGACAAAAAGCACCTGTCTACTCTTCTCTTCTCACTTAGTCCCGGTGAAGAGGCCTGGTACGACATGGGGTAGAATCTTCTCCTTTCTGCCTTGTACTTTTGTTAACTTCCTTTCTTCCAGGGACTTCAAATGGATGCCAGACAAATTGTATGAGGGCAAAGACTGTGCTTCAAGTACTCTCTGACTTGTAGCAACCATCATTTATCCTTTTAAAAAAGAAATTGAATATTTACTTAACTATACTGCATTTCTTACCTTTTATACCTGCCTGCTTGAGGTAATGTTATAAAATTAAGGTCAAAACAGCCAGACTCCTTGTCAATAATATCATTATAAATAATTCTATACATACAATTTTGTTCTACTTGAGTCAAATGAAATTCTATTTAATTTTAACTCTATTATATAGCCATGTCAAAATTTTCTCATTAGTTTAGTGACTTTTACTCAGTCATCTTCAACTTTTAAGTATTATTAATAATGCTCAAATGAACATCTTTCAGTAAAAAAAAAA
>JAQHUG010000009.1:4288848-4324135 GCA_028555095.1 Dicrostonyx torquatus | reverse complement strand
AAAAAAAAAAACATAAAGGCAAGTCGAGAAGGTACCATTTAGAAGGATGAGGCAAGAAATTATGAAGTCCAGGCCAGTCGAAGCGACCTAGCAAAGTGTGACTCAGCCTCAACAACAAAAGGAACAGAGATAAAACAATCGACAGAAAAAAGTAGTGACGGATATAAACCAACTACTAAGAAAAACAATAAAAGTAAACCATATAATTTCATTTTTCACACAGAAGACCAATAATGGCAAAAATTGTGGCACTAACTACATTCTGAAGGACACAGAAAAAAAATCATTACTACATAAAACAAAGTATAGTGTCTAGTGTGGCCAGGCTGAGTGGTCCTCTGCGGTTCACAATTCCAAGACCTCTGTCCAGAGCTTCCTGTGTACACACATGTAAATATCCATGGCAAATGGCTGAGAACCGCACAAACTCAGGGAAAACTTAAACATTCTTTTAGAAAAGGTAAATAGCCTATAGTTACAAGAGGGAAAACTATGGAACAGGCCAATCACAGAGTTAAACACATCCATATGCTGACTTCCCCAGTCCTAACCTAACAATGAGTGGAAAAGCAACTGCATAGCACAACACAGCATGTACCAACTGTAGTAAGTTTGAAAATGTGCAAAACAATTCCAAATGTTGTTGATGGACACATTTGCTTACAGAAAAGGCACAAAACATTCATCAAAACAATAAATACAAAATAAACATGGTTATTATTAAACCAAATGTTATAGGCTGAACAGACATACACAGGAGAACATAAATATGTCTATAATTTTAACCTTATTTTTAATTCAGATAATGTATCAGCCATTGGCTTACATGATGATTTCCTGAAGATTTATTAATCAATTATGCATCTTGTGTATGTATGTGTGTATACAACATGTGTGTACATATATACATTATATATAATATATGTAATATTAAATCTTAAATCTTCCCTAATATATATTACACTAGGAAGCATATGGTTATTATATATTAGGAAAAATTGATGACTTAGTCAAAGAAATCACTTCTGAAGTTAAGGAAGGTAGAAAGTGAGTGAATGAATGAGTTCACCCAGATATAAAGATTTTAGTGAGGGGCTGGAGAGATGGCTCAGAGGTTAAGAGCATTGCCTGCTGTTCCAGAGGTCCTGAGTTCAATTCCCAGCAACCACATGGTGGCTCACAACCATCTGTAATAAGATCTGGTGCCCTCTTCTGGCCTGCAGGCATACACACAGACAGAATATTGTATACATAATAAATAAATAAATAAATATTTAAAAAAAAAAAGATTTTAGTGAAAAATAACTACTTAAAACAGTGGCTCTCAACCTTCCTAATGCATTTTGTGCGACCCTCAACCATAAAATTATTTTCATTGCTACTTAATGACTGCAAATTTGCTACTGCTATGAATTGTAATGCAAATATCTGTGTTTTAGGAAGGTCTCAGGCAACCCCTGTAAAAGGGGTAGAGAACCATTGACTTAAAAAGACAGCTAGAAGCTGGGAATAGTGACTATACCTTTAATCCCAGTAGTCAGTATGCAGAGGCAAGAGGATCTCTGTGAATTTGAGATCACTCTAGTCTACAAAGAGTTCCAGACCAGTCAAAACAACATAATCTCAAATTTAAAAAAAAAAAAAGAAATAAAAGAAGAAAAAGAAGGCATAATTTTTGCATGAGGAGGGTAGCCCCTTGTTCCATCCCGGCCACCCAGCTAGCTTACACCCGAAATAATCACACAGAAACTGTATTAATTAAAACACTGCTTGGTCATTAGCTCTAGCCTCCTATTGGCTAATTCTCATATCTTGATTTAATCCATTTCTATTAATCTGTGTTCACCACGAGGTCGTGACTTAAGGGGAAAGATTTAGCATGTCTGATCTGGCGTCTCCACGGCGGCTCTCTAACTCTGTTTTCTTCCTCCCAGAATTTAGTTCTGTCTTCTCTACCTACCTAAGATCTGCCCTATCAGGCCAAGCAGTTTCTTTATTGATTAACCAATGAAAGCAACACATACTGTACTCATGTATAAAATTTGAAAGGAAGGAAGGAATGCACGAACAAAAGAAAGAAGGACTAAGTAGCAAGGTATGCAACGAAGTGTTACCTACAATGTGGAGCCAACACCGTGATAGAAGAACTGCTCCTTCTCACTTTCTGCCATATAGTCTCTAACAGGGAGGGTAGAAGTGAGCATGTAAGGAGTGTGAAAATCATCTATGTTGTAGCAAAAACCAAGTAAGGAGCTACTGAACCACAGGATTCAAGTCAAAGCATGAACACAATCTGGCTCTTACCATCCAAAGTCATGCTGTAGGAGGAAGAGGAAAAAGACACCAAAATAGATGAAGAAAAATGAACAATCCTAAACAACCATTTTACCAATAATTTCAACTGCAGGTTCATGAAGTCGTTTCTATTTCCAATAACTAACACTAATATGGGCAAAAAAAGCTAGGTCTTTAGCTCCTCTTTTAACTCAAGTTTCTCTGGAAAAAGTTCAGAGGAAAGAATTAAACATCAAAACAGCTAGTCATCAGAAGAAAGAGTGCTAGGCTTAAAAAAGGACAAAAACTTGTGGCTCCTGAGCAATGTGATTAAGAGACGATGAAACGATGACCCTTAATCTAGAATCTTTGAGGTATTTTGTTGATTTTTAATCCTCTCTTCACAGTTGTAATGGTTTGAATGAGAAATGATCCAAGAAGTCTCAGGCATTTGAACCCTGGGTTCCCGGGTGGCAGTGTTGTTTGGGGAGTTTAGCAATGACATCCTTCCTTGCTGGAGGAAGGATGACATTGGGGTGGGCCCTGGGGTTGTACATCTTGTGTCACTTCTAGTTTGTTCTCTGTGGTTTCTACATGTGCTTCAAGATACAAGCTCTCAGCTCCTGTTCCTGCAGAGTGTAGCCATGTCTCTCTTCCAGATGGGCTCATGTCTTCTCTAAAACCATAAGCCAAAATAATCTGATCTCCACAAGTGACTTTTGGTCATGGTGTTTTATCACAGCAATAGAAAAGTAACTAATACAAAATTGTAAGAAAAAACTTTACAGGAAAACATGGATCAAAATAAATGGAGTATATCTTGTTACCACTGCCCTGCTGAAGCTGGTAGGAAGACTCAGAACCTACAGAGGGCAAGAGCTACACTTAGACTCAGAAGTGGACAATTTTAATAATCATCATTTATTCATGAACAACCTAAATTATAAATAGTATTATATAGTATGCATATATTTCTTTGTAAATACTTATACAAAAAATTATAACATTAAAAAAATTTTCCAATTTAAAATGGTAAAAAGCATCTCCTTTCAGAACACATGTGCAGATTTTCATGGTAGTGATTTTATCTGAAGTTTTCCCACAGTGAGGGTGCTTTGCCACAGTGTTCATAATCACAGATGCACAAGTGACTCATCAGAGCTGCCTTAGACTTAGCTAGTAACAATGAGGATGTTTTAGGTCTTCATTTTGACCTATAAAAGATGCATGAGTGGGTAAAACTAAGTAGAAAACTTAAAACAGAGAAAATATTTTAAATCACAGGTATTAGAAAAACTTCAGAAAGGCAGAATAATAATCCTTTTAAAAAAATTAAGCTCCATTCAATTTAAACTTAGTTGCATATAGCAAGTATGTCCTGCACCTTCACCACTTCTCCGCAGACTACAAAGGAAATAGGAGCCATCAAGGTCATCAGAACATCCAGCCATAGATGATCTACTGCCTAACCTAGGCCCTTGGTCTCTGTATAATGGCAGGCTGAGGCAGTAGGCATCCTAGCAGAGAAATAAGGTAAGAATGGGTTCTGAGAAAATTAGGAAAAGCCCCTGATAAAAGAACAAAGTGAATATTTCATATATTTTTTTAAAAAAAGAATTTCCATTTTGTGAAGCTGGAGAAATGACTCAGGGATCAGAGCATATATTGTCCTGGCAGAGTGGCCACATGCAATTCCCAGCACCCATGTGTGGTAACTCACAGCAACCTGTAATTCCAGCTCCAGCAGGATCCAATGGCTCTGGCCTCACTGGGCATCAGCAGTCAAGTATATAAGCACACACATGTCCCACACACACCTGTATACGCATGTGTGCGCACATACACACACTTGTGTATGTGCCTAATTTAAAATAATAAAATAAATCTTTAAAAATTGCGCTTTGAATCAAATACATGATTTATTTTTTTTAGAAATAAGAGATAATTTTATATTAATTTCCTTTCTTTAAAGTTTAAGGCACATTTAAAAAATTATCCTGAAGTCCAGGGTCCATTATTTCAGAGATTCAGTGTGGGTATCAGACTCCTCAGAAGAGCTACTAGTACAGAGGTGAGTGGTTCTTTCCTCCCTGAATCCCTCTGAGATATAATTGCCTACAAAGTCTTCGTCTTGTATCACTGAACCACTTGCAACCTATGCAGAAGCCAAAGAAGAAGGCGTCTCCATCTGAGCTGCCTAACTTAGGGAAAGTCTGGTGTTGAAGTACACTCAAAAGTGTAACCATGTTGTGCTGTTTTCCTGTTGGCTTAGAGGCAGCACCTGAATTTACAGATATTTTAACCACTGTCTGTGTCTTGTGGTTCCACAGTCAGCACCCCATCGCTCAAACCACGGTCTAGTGGGATTTTCAGTCCTGCCAGCATTGGCTCTACCACCAAATGTAGTTTTTACCTAATTCTCTGTAATTCTGTTTACCAACAAAGACTCAGGATTCAGATGTTGGGGTGAAAATCTGCTAGATCGGAGAGGCTGAGAAGCAACCAGCAGACCCGCCTTTTTGGCCAGAGACCAAGGAAGAGAAGCGTGTCTTCACTCATCCCAAACCAAAAAGATTATGAATCTCTAAGTCCCTCCCTACTCCTTCCTGTGCATCTCTCTACCTATATTCCTGGCTCCTCCAAACTCTCTATAGCTAATTCTTGTCAACTATTTGGCTCTGCTCCCTGATCCAAAGTTACTTTTATTAACACAGTCAACACAGTCTCAGAGTTTCACAGTACAATCAAATATCCCGTAACATAGGGCTGTGCTATTGTTTGCCAAGGTGAGACTTCCAGCAAATAATCAAATGATTGCTTTGGAAACTCTTCAGTAGGCCTATGGATGTTCACAGGAAAATGTTCTAAGGATTTAGTGAAGAAAAGCTCACAAAATGACCCCCAAATTACATTAGCCCCAAATCAGTAGAAAACAGGTATATGGTTCGGAGTGCTACTTACACATACAGACTAGACATGCTGTCATTGTTTAGTGTCAACTTGGAAGAGACAGAATTGCCCAACCCTAAAGCTTAAGGGAAGTATCATCCATGACTCTTGAATGAAAAGAGCAAAACTGGGAACTGAAAACAGCATGTTTATATATTTCAGCTACATTGAGAAATACAACTACAATTGCTTGGCTGAAAACTCAATACACTTTTTGAAGTTTAGTCATCAAACGGCAGAACGGGAGGGTCCTGATATTATCTACTCTAAAAGTTGACTTTACAAATTATGAAGAAGCCCAAGTTGAGACGTTTGTCCAAAGTTGCATGACTTTGCATAATCAAGACTGTACTTTCCTGAGGTCTCCATAACAGCACCAACAAGTGGGTGATTTAAACCATCAAAAGTTGTCCCAATTCCAGGGCCATACATCTAAAAAAAAAAAAATGTTGGCATGATGGCTTCTCTGAGGGTTGCAAAGGAAAAATATATTCCATTTCTCTCTTCAGGTTTCTAATGGCTTAGGTGCCCCATGCCTTGTTGAAGGAGTTCTTCAAAACATTACCATATACATGTCTGTCTCTGTGCTCAAATGCCCACTTCCTATATGAACTGCACAAATGACTTTGTTGACCTCTTTCTAAATCCTGTTTCCATATAAGGTCACATTCTAAGTACTACGATTCTAAGTACTAAGTCAACATACAGGAGCAGTGAGATGGCTCTGTGGGTAAAAGTGCTATGTGCCATATAAGCCTGGTGATTTGAGTTCAGTTCCTAGAGCCTATTTAAAGTGGAAAGAGAGAAAGTGACTCCACAAAGGTTTTGTCTGATTTCCCCAAGTCCATTATGACATGAGAAGCATGAGTACCAAATAACAACAACAATAATAATGTAAAAACACAAGAAACAAAAGAGAATGTCAACACATATTTTTATTGGAAGACACAAAAATCAACTCTTTAAAAAGAATTCTACTCAGGACTTAGGCAAAACTCAGGCCTCCCAACTCAGGCTAGTGGCTTTTTCTATTACAGGATTTCTCTACTCTTAGGATACTGTGGGCTGCACAGGTAAGAGGCTCTACTTAAAGTAACACATGACTTCCAGTAAGAATAAAAACCCAGAGACCGATAATGGGGTTCAAGCTAACGATCAGAAAAGCAAAGCAGCCCAACCACCTGGGAGACCTTTTACCTCCATCGAATCTTCATACTGAAAGGATGAAATCCTGTCTCCACTAATCCTCAGACTTCACACTCCAGAGTTCCTGTCTCTTCCCCTTTATATTCCTCTCTCCGCCCAGCCATATCACTCCTGTCTCCACCTCCCTAGAGCTGGGATTAAAAGTGTGTGACTCCCAAACACTGGAATTAAAGGTGTGAACCATCACCACCACTTGGATCTGTTTCTGGACTGATCTTGTGTAACTCAGGGTAGCCTTGAACTCATAGAGATCCATTTGCCTCTGTCTCCAGAGTCCTGGGATTAAAGGTGTATACACACATACCCTGGCCTGAATGGTTGACTAGTGTGGCTGCTTTGCCCTTTGATCTTAAGGTGAGCTTTATTTATTAAAAGACAAATAATACCCACTATAGCTCCTACTTTACAAAAGACAGATGTATTTTATTCTTCTTCCTTATAATGATGTCTGCAATGCACCTACAATAGGTTTGCTAACATCTCTAAAATGTCTAGAGTTCAGAGGAAGATGGAGGATGAAATCTGACTATGGAAGAAAAAATGAAACTGGCTTCCCTCCCATGCAACACAGCCTCCCCAGAAAAGCAAATGTGTGTAGGTTTCCATCAGTGAGAAAAACCTTCAGGTTCTGGCACTGCCAACAGACATTGATGTCATTCTATCAGTTGGCTGGCATGTACATGTGCTCAGAGGCACTGAGGCCCACGGCTCAATGGTGACACCAGGGCTTCAGCTTAACAGCATTTTGAAATGGCCTCTGTTGGAACTATTCAACCATCACTCCCCCTGATGCCTAAGTATTCTTGAGTCTAAAGATAATTGTCATATTGTCTCACTATTTTCCATTATAAATTAATGACATCTGTAATACTGAGTCATAAAAATTTTGTCCAAGGAACCATATTAAAAAGTACATGGAACTGACTTCTCTAAGTGGCCTCTTGACAAACACATTACCCACCCTTTTCCATTAGGCCTTTAGAATCCTGATCTACAGCTGGCCTTGGAAAATTAGGAATTATATTTAACTGCAGAAGATCTAACACGTTAGTACAATCCTGTTTTCAAGTAATAAATGCAAAGTGAAGGGGATTAAACTAGATTTTGATTTTATTGTTTTTAACCATTTATGAGCTAATGTCCTAAGAAATCATTTTCCACAGACTGCAGAAACATTCTGAGCTGGAAGGGCATGTGATCTACTCTAACTCAAAACTCAGTTTACTGAGAAAGATAGTAAGGCCCAAAGAACCAAAGTGTCCACAAATCAATGGAGCAAGCAAATTAACAGGCAGCACTTACTCCTTTCTGACTATAGAAAAGCATGTGAAGGGAGGATCGGCACGAAGACCTGACTCTAATCCACAGTTCTAATGTGAAAGAGTAGGGTGGGTCATAAATCCAAGCAGGGAATCAACAACTGAAGCTTTGTCTAAATACTTTGTTTCCACACACAATCTGTGCTACCCTGAGTCCCCCCTAAAGAAGCTTCTTTCTGCAGAGACCATAACTGGTCAAAGAGCCGTGAATAAGTTACTGTTGAGTGCTTGCTCCTATATCACACATCTGCAAACATGTTCAGGGATGCTCAGGGAACACAAAGGAAGTGGGAATGGAAAGAGTATGGAAACCACGGGATGGGGAGCAAGGCTGTCAAACAGCGTCTTCTGGACGCGACCTGGCTGCTATTGCCATAAACTCACTGCAGGTGCAATTACCTATGCAAGATTAGGACCATCAACACTCCATCATGCACAGAAGGCTTATGAGACCTCAGCCCTCCTTGAGGGTCTACGGGCAATTAACGGTTGCTAAGGCAGAGGATGTCATTTTCTTTAAGAGTGTAGCTACTGATAAGTTGCTCATGCTCTAGTAAATAACCTCCCAACTCATGCTCATGCAAGCACCTCTAATTAAACTCAGTGATTCATCATTTAGAGAGAACGACATCAAAGTGGGAGGCAGATTTGTTGGGAAGAAGCACCTCTCCTTTCAGGGGAGAGGGAAGGGGATGAGAACAGGTGAAGGGGTGAACATGATTAAAATTGACTATATACTTGTATAAAACTGTCAATGAAAAAGTTTTAAAGGGTATGTGAATTTAAATACAAACCAACTGCAGTCTTTACTAAATTTTTTTTTTAAAAGTCTTCTAAGAAAAAAAAAAGGCAGGGTTTGGACAGAAGGCCTGAAATAACATCATCACAGAGACAGAGGCAGGAGGATCTCTGGCCCGCCAGTTTAGCAGGACGAGTAAGCTCCAGCCTAGGTTCAGTGAGAGACTGTCTCTAAAATGATTGAAGGAGACAGCGTATCAAGCTCCAGCCTCCATGCACACATGTGCACACGCCAATGCACATGAATGTTCACACACTTTATTTTTTGAAGCCAGTTTGGAAAGCAGAAATTCAGACATGACTTTGTCCTAATAAGGAAATGTTCTTTCAGAATACAATCCTTCCAAAAGAGTAATTGTTCAAGTGTTGAGTGAGATGCTGGAGCTGAAGGTTTAACTTGACTTTAGATAGTATAGAAGACCGTTCACATTACTTTAGAGCTTGACATTTGGTGACCAGGGACACTGAGGCACTCTGGCTATATACTTGTTGAATCATCTACTCTAGGGAAGATGACACCACTGAGGTCTTTTGAATTACTAGAATGCCTTCCTATCAATCTTCCTTCTACAACCAAATTAATACAAACTCAAGACTTAAGATTCATATCCACACATAACAGCTCTCTAAGCCTCTCCCTCATCTGAAGATTGACATTTTTTCCTGGGATACTGCAGGGACTATGAAATAAAGAAAATGCCTGGCACACAAAATATTTCTTCAGTTCGATGCTCAGAGAAGAACACGGAAACTTTTCTTCTCAACACAAGCATTCCCTTCCCGCCTTTCTACTAATTTAGTCACCCTGCATGGTAAATCATTACTCCTGAACTTTTATGAACATAACACATCTTCAGTGAATTCATGCATAAATACTTCAAAAACAACCACAAACAAATAAAAAACCAACTTATTTCCAAGCTAATGCTACCAATCCTATCTGGGGCTGTCATGGCAGAGTAAGGCTCAGCCTAGAAGATCTTGATTTTTGAGGCCAACATAAGCAACATAGAGAGTTGGAGATTGAGTCTGGCTGCTCAGAAGACTTTGTCTCAGAAAGAAGAAAATAAGAAAGGAAGAAGAAAAGAAGGGGAAGGAAGGAGAGGAGAAAGAAGAGAAGAAAATGTCTCTATCTAGTAAAAGAAGAAGTGGGGAGTATTCATTAACACCTTGCTTAAGATGTCAGAAAATAAAACAAGAATGCAACAACTAAATAATCCCTTAAACACCTTGCATATAAGAGATGTTAAAACCAGTAATATTACCAACCTAGTGACTTTAACAAGTTTACACACATACACACACACACACACACACACACACACACACACACAGAGAGAGAGAGAGAGAGAGAGAGAGAGAGAGAGAGTCTCACATAAAGCCCTCACAAGCCTGGAACTCACTTATAGACCAGGCTGGCCTCAAACTCACAGTGAACCCACAAACTCTGCTTACCAGGTGCTGGAGTTAATTATTATATCCCACCAATGGCTTCATGAGTCAAGAGCCCAGTGACTCCTCAGTACTTAAAAACACAACCTAATTTCTCAGTTAAGTTCATGAAGGTCTGTAGCCAATACTGCACCCAACACTAACTCCCACTTTTTTCCTGGCCTTAGTCCATGCTGCCTCTTTAAGGTTCCCTGCGGAGCCATCTTCACCTCTACTATACTGTCTGTGTATGTGTCATAGTGAGTGGGTTCTGTTCTTAGAGACTCAGGTATATCCCCGAGGAATCCCATATGATTAGCGATCTTTTTCACAGAAATATGGCTTTTAAGTTTCTTTGTTTTCTGTTGCTAAAACAGAGTATCCTGGGGCCTGAAAAATTAATAAATAAAAGAGGGGGTTTTTGTTCACAGTTCTGGAGACTGGGATGTCCAACACAGTGCCAACATCTGCTCCTATTGAGGCTGGACACATGGCTAAAAAACAGGCAGCCAGGTGTGTGCAAAAAGACCAACACACAGGAGTAGACTCGCTATCACAGCTTGTTCTTCCAGGAACCATTCCACCATTACCAGAGCAAAAACGCTCCTGAAAGCCAGCAATCCATTAAAAAGAATTCCAACAGTGCTGCAATCAGGGGCAAGCCACAGCATGAGTTTTGGATGGGGGCAAACTATCTCCACCCCAAAAAAATATCCTAAGTAGAAGAGACCATTTCTTCAGGATGACTAGAACTGACATATTCTTTCATTCACTTAGGCATAAAATTCTTTTGGACATAGGTAACAGACAAAGTGCTGGATATATAAGAAGAAATCCATAAGCCTTCACAATGTCACCACTATCTCCCAGAATGCCTCACAAAGAGACAAGTACAAAGAGGTCTCTAGGAAAAGGCTATGGGAAGCTTGCTATGCATTTATTCATATGCCATTAGCTTATCACCAAAGCACAGAGTCCTCAATGAATAACTTAAGTAAGTGAATGAAACTCCTAGATAAAAGAAGTGAAGGTTATCCCTAAATTCCTTTAATAACATTTTATAAACTAAGACCAGACCTGATTCTATTCTTAGAATGAAGAAATAAATAACTATCTCACTGTAGAGAAGTAAAAATTCTTTCCAACTCCTCTTAAGTTTATGGCTGAAGCTTTCATAAGAAGAAATGAGATGAATATAATATAAATTGTAATAAACAAATATGTGTTTAATATAAATTGCACACAGTATTGGGGCATTCACAAGAAAGAAAATGAACAAATAAATAAATCTATATAGTTTTTATGCTAGGGTTGATGTATAAGTGAACAGTATTGGAAAAGCGTGACAAAAAATACATAAATAAGATCTAGGGCTGGAAGCTAGTGCACTGGTGCATACTTTGAATGCCAGCACTCAGGAGGCAGAGGCAGGAGGATCTCTATGAGTTTGAGGCTATGGTGGTCTACATAGTAATTCCATGACAACCTGTCTTAGAATAAAATAAAAAGACTGAGAGATGGCTCAGTCAATAAAACACTTGCTGCCCAAGCACGAAGAGATCCTCTCTCAAAAGATAAGGTAATGATACCAAGCCTAGTGACACATGTGTTCAATCTCAGCACTCAGAGGCAGGTGGATCTGTGGGGTTGAGGACAGCCCAATCTACATGTTGAGTTTGAGGCCAATCCAATTTATATATCAAGTTTCAGGCCTGCTAAGGCTACAGTGCCTCAAATAAATAAATAAATAAATGTAAAGAGCATCTTAGGAGGTCATCAGATATTGATCTCTGGCTCCCATGATACACGCACACACACATACATGAGCATGTATAAAGACACACATCACACACAAACATGCATTAATCCATACACTACATACACATAAACATGTACAGACACATACATCACACACACAATGACGCATACAAAGTAAGCTCTAATGGGTATGCTTTTCTTCAGACATCTCTGTGACAAACATTAGGGTCTTTTTTTCATCTGAGTACAGGGAGGTTTCGTCTGAGACAGAAATCTTACAACTTTCTCAAGAAAACAGTCAGAAACTTCTCAGGTGACAAAAGGTAAGGACAATCTGACGGTGCCTGCTGCTTCACATGTGCCACAGTTTCATATGTAGGGGTAATGGGTCCTTAACTCCATCACGGAGGTAGATGTTTCACAAGCATCATGGTGCCATAGCTGGGGTAGTATGTCCTGAACCCCGTCATCAAGGTAAAATTTTTATAGGAAACAATGTATTCCTTTTTGCTTCTAGTTTCCTTTATAGCTAGGAATTAATAAAAATCTAACTTTGCATTTTTTGCAATACCCAACTCTATTTTCATCTAAATATCACCCAATCCATATTAAAAATCCTTCTTGGTAATCATATTTTTGCCATTAAAACTAAAGAGAACACAGTTGACCCATAAAATGACATCTCTTGTATGTTATGGATCCATGACAATAAATGAAAAGATAAGCAGTGGTGGCACACGCCAGTAATCCCAGCATTCGGCAGGCAGAGGCAGGCAGATCTCTGTGATTTTGAGGCTGGTCTGCTCTATAGAGGGTGTTCTGTAGAGGTCTGTAGGGGACAGTCAAGGCTACACAGTGAAAAGTTGTCTCACAGGAAAAAAAGCAGAGGCAGGAGAATGCTGCAAATTCTCAGGCAGGTGAGTCACAGGTAAAACCCTGTTTCTTACAAAAAATAACGCCTTTAGACTGGGCGTAGCCCAATAGGAAAAGTGTGTTCCGCATACATGAGGCTCCGAGTTCCTTCCTGTTTTTCTGAGGATTCTGTCTGTTGGTTTGGGCGTTCTTGTTTTGAGACTGAATCCTGAAATGCAGCACAGGCTGCCATGAATGCCAATCATCCTGCTTTAGTCTGCCTGGTGCTGGGATGGCAGACATTCGTTGCTGGCAAGACTCTTGGTTTGAACTTCTGTACCACAATAATAGATAGATAGATAGATAGATAGATAGATAGATAGATAGATAGACAGACAGACAGACAGACAAAACCAGCATTATTAGCATATATTTCATATCATAAATTTTCTATTTCATAGGTTTTAGTCAATGTATGCTGTTGAATTGATCTCTCCACAATCTAATTTTAAACCATTTCCATCATGCCCAATATATCCACCTATCTTGCAAACCATTTTTTTTTCTTTATGAACTGTGGGGAAATGGCTATATAGGAAGCAGAATTAACTATGGGGAGGGGAGGGTGTCCATCTCCAACGAGAGAGGCACACTCTGAGCTGGAGTTCCACCACAACCTTGGGCAAGTAGGATCCAGACATGATGGCAGATAACCATCTCACCTCCACTGAACTTCCCCTGCAGAGTCATCCTCTACAGCTTTAGAAAAGACAAGCAAATGCTTGCTCCTCAAACTACAGCTTTAAGGAAAATCAAATCAGCATCAAATAGAGGGGAGCAATATAAACATTCATTTACACTGCACTGAGACAAACAGGATGTGTGAAAGAACAGCACAAAGACAAGATTAAGGCTCACAGCACAGCTTTCATCTTGCTTTCATCAAAAGCACAACATGGAAAAAAAAGAAAAAAAGCACATGCAGAAGGCATGTGCTCAGCCCCCAAGAGAATACAATAAAGAAACAGGAATGTCAGATTCTACAAAGGAGGCTGGGGGCCCAGAATTGACCTTTGACCCACCTCAGTCCCCAGTGCATCTATTTCCCTAAAGGGCTTTTCTAAAGGGCAGGGGCAGTGAAAAGAGGAGCCAGACGACCCAGGCTCCCTCTCTGAATTACACCTGCTGTCCTACTTCCTAAAATAATGTGCTTTAGTATGCTTGGCAGTGTGGTTAGCACATAGTTTTCAATTATAGATCACCATAGCTTAGTGTCTTAGTCTTAGTCTAGATGAGATGATTCTAAGTCAGTACCTTTCAACAAGATTAGAGACAGCAGTGTCAATCTCCATCTAAGTACATGGCTTTGTGTCAGTGGCCAGCTCGAATAGTCCCTGCGTCTGACATGACTGGGTCTCTGCCTAGCACGTCTGTGGAGATTGGTCAACAATATGGTGTAGCTCCGGTGTTGTGTGAGTGAAGTCAGGTGACAGGAAAGCACATGATTTAGTAACAGGTAAGATGAGTGTCAGTTTCCTTCTTCTGTGTTCACAAGAGCTTTGAAGTGAACATCTGTAACAAGAAAACACTATGTACCTGTAATCCCAGCACATGGGAGGTGAAGTCAGGAGGACCAGGAGTTCAAGGCCAGCTCTGATTCTGTCTCAAAAAAATATGAAAAGAAATGTAAGATTCTTGAATTCACATTTTAAACTTCTGAAATAAAATGCCAATGAAGATGAAGTGAAATCTAAATAATCTTAAAACTGGCATCTCTAGATGATATTTTTAATTTGTTGACTCTGCTGTGTCAGACATTGTTTTGGTTTGAATAGGAAGTATCACCTATAGCAGCGGTTCCCAACCTTTCTAATGCAGCGACCATTTAATACAGTTCTTCACCTTGCAGTGACCTCCAACCATAACGTTATTTTCATTGCTACTTCATAACTTCAGTTTTGCCATTGTTACGAATCATAATGTAAATATTTCGGAGACAGATTTTATCAAAAGGGTTACAACCCACAGGTTGAGAACCACTAAGAGTGGATCCCCCAGTACTGGGGCGACTTTAAGAGGCATAGGAACCTTTAGGAAGCAGGACCTCACTGGAACAAGCAAGTCACAGGAGCACGTCCTCGGAGCTAGATCTTGCCCGGTCAGTCTAGCTGTGCCTGTCCCTGTGCTTTCTTCTGTGGCTGTCTATGCTCCTTTCTTCCTCCATCTGTGTACACACACACACACACACACACACACACACACACACACACATGCGCATCCACACAACAAGGGCAGGGTGCACAGTTTTGTCTGCTTTCTGCAATCCTAGAGACTGAAACTAGGGCTCTGGCGTACTAGAAGAGCACTGAGGTATAACCCTTACACTTTTAGTAATTTTTCTTAGGATTTAAACTGAAGACTGGAGGAAGGGGATAAAGACATTTTTGGGCGTTATGGAGAAAACTGCTACTGGTACTGAGACCTGAAAAAATCCAGATTAAACACATGGGTGTTAATGTTCTGTGGTAGTTTTTTTTTTTTTTTTTTTTTTTAAATCGGCATTCAGACTGAATGACACTCGATTTAAAATTCCCCTCAATGTTGAAAATGGATGATGGGTACATTAATGTTCATCACATTCCTCCCCTTTTGTGAAATTTCCCATAAAAGGTTTTCTTTAAAATCTACACATTCATACCCTTCCCATGATCCCTGCTGTGCAAGGCTGATGAATGTAAATTTTGCAGAACACACCCTTCTATGGATAATTTTAACTTTTCCTAAAAATAAACATTCTAGTCACCAACCCAAGGAGGGGGCAGGGGCTCAGGAATGCCATGTCATGGCAGATGGAGACTCAGTCATTGTGGGAAGTGAAAGCCATGCAAGGAGCATCGGAACTGATACAGAAGCATCTGATTCCTCGGGACACCCTTGCGAACAGCAAGCATTTCATCAACTGCTGGAAAGGTTGAGCAGCCGGTAGCAGGCAGCACTCATCAGGGATGATTAAAAATGCTAACGCCACAGCACATTCTCGGTTGTTTCATTTGCTGGAGGAAGTATGCACAGAGTGCTGAGTCAGAAGCTAATATGCAGACTCAAAGATGACTAATGAGTCTCTGGGACTCAGTCAGGGCTTCAAAACTGAAGATTTAAGAACAGATTCGCGCTACTGAAGACTGGTTACCGCTCCTGACACGTAAGGTCACCTACGGGGTAGACATCCAGAAATTTTACTAGAATGACATGGCGTGCTCCTTACTACTTTCCTGCAATAATATGTTTAATCACCAGAGCATACACACTGAGGGTTGTGAACAACACTAGCGTGCCTCAACTTTCACACCGGTAACAAAATCAGTTGTAAACTGCCCAGAAAGCCACCGTGATTGTCCTAACTCCAGGAGCCCAGGTCAAACATTAGATTATTACAGCTATCTCTTCGACGTCATTGAAGCCCTACCTCCACAAACACTCATTATTATGATCTATCTGTAAGAATGTAAGTGTATGTATGGGATTGCCAAGAGAAAAACAAAAGAATAACAACAAAACCCAGCAAACTTTACAGGCCTCTAACCAACAGTGAGTACCATAGAACTTCTGGAGGAACCGGGCCTTGTCTTTGGACAACTGCCATGCCCGAGGGTGGGCAACGGCCATGTGTGTGCACTAAGAGTTACTGCCCTCGAACTGCAGTTGAGGCAGCAAATCTCCACACCTGTTCAACAAGCTTCCAGAAGCTTGGCAGAAGTGCAGGATATGTTGCTTGGGGAATGGGTCACTGTGTCCTCCAGAATGCACTGAGGAGCACACAGAGACCAGCAGAGGGGGAGTAACATGGAAATGCTGAGACTAAAATCCTGCTCTAAGACAGGCCCATAGTGGAGCTGCCTGGGAGTGGGGTCACCAGCAGCCCAGAGCTGCCCCCAGACCTTCACAAGCTCAACAGTACTTTGTCAATTCCCTCTGAGTCACTCATACTCCTAGGTCATAAAATACCCTTTCCCAGCCCTATTTAAACTCGGGAGGATTTGCTACTTCCTTCAGAGGAGCCTTGACTAACCATTGCACCAGGCAATATACTTTTTACTGCCTCTAAGACATTAAGCTCTCTAAGAAACTTCTGAATTTCTAGACCTAACTCTACAGAGATTCTCATCTCATCCCTGAAAAAACAAGAGGGAGACTATTCAGTATGCTTACCTTGCCCCTCTTCTGAATTAACCTGTACAAGACCCCTGTACACACCACTGGCGGCAGCTAAGCCATGAGGCAGGACAAGGATCTGGCTCACGGCCTTCAGAGAAGGTAGATGGAAGATGCAGCAGCTCCTGGGGGGATGGCTCTGCCTCTGCGTCCTACCCTGCATGTGAACAGTTAGCTTCACGCTAGCCACTCCACTCTTGTCCAAAGACAGTGCAAGGTGTGAGGGTGAGGGGAGGACTCCTGTGCAGCACAGTGGGGAAGATGAGCCTTCCCACAGTGGACATACCTAAACCCACAGCTTCCTGGAGGAAAGCAAAGGCAAAGGCGGCCAGGCCTGAAGGCAGGTGCTAACAAGAAGCCAGAGCAAGTCAGGGCAAGGGCTCGGCAGCAAGTGCCATGTCAAAAGGCACGGCTGCCTCTGAATCAGCAGGTCCTAAACACAGGCTAAACTGCTTCTCACTTGGAGAGCTCGGCTTAAAGAGGAAGCAAAGAAGGCTGCCAGCAGAGGTGGAAAAGCCCCGGCTGGCTCGGGCACAGCAGCGGGGCCTAGGTCTAGGATCCAGCTGGTCCTTTTGGGGTTAACCATGATCCGTATTTAACCACAAAAGAAAAAGAGAAAACTACCTGGAGAAGAGCAACTGTGTTTGAACTGAAGAAGCAGGAGTCCAGAAAGAAGCACTCTTCAAAGCAAAGCCAGACTTCAGGCATTGTCTGGCGCGGGGTGGGGGGTGGGGAATCCTAAAGTGACATTGGAGATTCCAGCAAACACTCAGGCTTTGTACATAAAGACATCACTGCAGCTAACAACCTTCCAACAGCAGATTTAAAACATTAAAACAGCACCTTCAAAATCTTGGGCCTGTCTAAGAAACACCTGCACACGTTGCTTACATGGGCCTTCTCTCCACTAGATGCGCAATACGGTCGGAACAACAGACCGGCCACTAGATTTTCAAAACTAACCAGGACTTGGTGAGAAGAATTTCAAAATAAGCTGCTTTATGAAATACCCTGCCAGAAAGATATGAATCACAATGATTAATATTATAGTGCTAACTGTGATAGCCAGTGCCTGATACTTATTAAGATGGTTACCGAGCAGTGTGCTAAACCCTTTATATGCATCATCTCATTCACCCTCCACATTAACAGGTGACAAGAAAGCCACACTTAGAGAAGAAGGTGTTGGTGCTGCTGCTCCCGGGAACACACTTGGAGCATCAGTGCTTCAGAGACCACATTCTTTTCCCTCCAACCCTGCTTCTTTGCTGAGCTTCCTAACTCAGGTGGTTCTAACCAGCCAGCCAGAAGCACAGATCCCCCCCACCCCCGTGTTAGCCACCAGGCCCAATCCACAGGCTTAGCCCTATCACTGCCCACATAACAGAACCAAATGCTAGCCATCCCACACAAATCGTTACCTGAAACACCATGTAACTCAGATGATCACATACCAAAATGGATTTTCGAACCTGCACTTAATTTCAAGCCTATTTTTAAAAAGTAGTTGCATTGTTTTAGGGATAATTTATAACATCAAAACAGTGAAACTTGTCTGTCTTCTTTGGAGTTCCTTATCTTAAAAGTATATATGCTAATGCCTGTTAAACATGATTCAATACCCAAATATCTTTATATTAAACAATGTCAGAAAGTTCAATCTGGGTTTTAAAAACACTATTTAATTAATCCTATTTATTGGTTGTTATTAATGCCTATTTAACTAACCCTAATATTTAAGGATTTCTTTTCATTTTTAATGGGGGGAGGGACAGACAGACGTAGACAAAGCATGAGTATACATGCCCCTGAATTCAGAAGAGGGCATTGATCACCTGGAGCTGGAGTTACAGGTGGTTATGGGGCACCCAGTGTAGGTGCTCAGAACTGAACTCAGGTCCACTGAACTGCAGGATATGCTCTTACCACTGCATCATCTTTCCAGTCCTAATCCTAACATTTAACAGATGGGTATAGCAGGGCGGTGGTTGCGCACGCTTTTAATCCCAGCACTCGGGAGGCAGAGGCAGGCGGATCTTTGTGAGTTCGAGACCAGCCTGGTCTACAAGAGCTAGTTCCAGCGCAGGCTCCAAAGCCACAGAGAAACCCTGTCTCAAAAAAAAAAAAAACCAACAAAAACAAAAACAGATGGGTACAAACACTCTAAACAGCATACCTTTCCAAAGTACCAGTTAGTAACAAGGCCTGATACAAGTTCAGCCCAAATTCCCTGCAGTATGTCACAAAAAGAATTCTTCAAACACAAATTTTAGTATTATGGGAATGCCAGGCTATCTATATTTGTGGAGCCAGAAACTCTAATGCAACACTTCATTTAATTAAAACTAAGAAAATCATGACAATCTCAAAATTCAGCTGACAATGTGAGTCCCTCCCTCGTCTCTGAAAACAGACACTGATTTTCCACCAAGAAGCAAGGCCTCAGCCCTCTCCTGGATGTGACACAACGCAGTAGGCATAGCTTGCAGAGAACCCTCAGGAAGGCCGGAAGCTCACACTCGGCATGTGCCCTGAGGAAGTTCCCACCACACTTACACAAACTAAAGCCAGCCACCTAGTTTGAAAGCAGGGAAGTATCCTGGAAAGAACTGAACAGGCAAGTAACGTCTTGAGCAGTTATTGACTATAAGCATCCAAGTGAGTGGCCCCAGGAGATGACATGTGAAGCAGGAACCATCCAGCTGTTTTCCCCCACTCACTGCACTGAATAAGTTTGCTTAGTGACACAGCGATAACGGAAGGTAATGGAAGCTGCCTGCCTTGTCCCTAATGGGGAATCAATACCAAGGACGACAATCTGACTTTTCTGTCTTCTAATCATAGCTGCCCGCCACCATAAGCAGCCTGGAGCACTGGCTGACAAAGAGGACATTGAACAGACTGACAGGCCACAGATCAGAAGTGTTTCTCTAGTCAACTGGGTCGTGACTAGGCTGTGTAGAGCTCACTAACACTTCTGTTTCACTCTGCTGCTTTTAGAGTTTGACACTGTTTCTCACTGCAAACTCCCCGAGGACAGGGGCGGATGATCAGGCTTGCCTGTGTCTCAAAGGCCTAACCAGGGCTTTGCAGGCAAAGACAAATAAAAGACTTAGTAACCGAAACTTCACATATGAAAATAATTAGACGAGCCCTCACTCCCAAGAATTATGAGACCAAGAACAAATAAGAAGTCAAGGCCAAGTCCCTTTGCTACCCAGAACATCACTGTAAAACAATTACCGAGGGCTCCGTGGCATGCATAGAATGTTATTTTTCCAAACAGTTTCATAGCATTATACCTTTCATTATTAATTCGATATCAAAAAAACCAGTGAAACAGATAATGCTGTTATTTCTTTCCATAGATAAGGAGGTGGTTGCTCAGAGATTAACATGGTTTCATAAGGGTCATTTTAGAAGTGAAACCACAAGATGAACTAAGGAATCCTGGGTAAAACCTAAGGCTAGTTTCATATTCTAGCATTCTTTCTTAAAAACCTAATGACCTAATTTCAAGAAGTGACTGGGAGATGTGCTTGCCACCCAATAATGAGTGCCTAAGAGCCATGTAAAGTCAGCTATGGTAGTATGGTCTACAACCCCAGCACTTTCACATAGCAAGATGGGAGATAGAGACAGAGAACTATAGTAATTCACAGGCCAGCTAGCCTGGTACATGCATTGAAAAGCAAGAGACACTGTCACAAACAAAGTGGATGGTAAGGACCAAACCCCAATTTATCCTCTCTGATCTCTGAATGTGAGGCACAGCATGCAAACATAACATGCATCTGCGCGCGCGCACACACACACACACACACACACACACACACACACACACACACACATAACCCATTTCAGGATGTGCTATAAAAGAACCTACAGAAACAAGCATAAATGATAGAATCATAGAAATGGCATCACAGACAAGATGCCAATACTCATATCCATAACATATTTTTAAGTAACACGAACTGGGAATGCTGGACTTGGTGTATGCTTCACCAGAGTCATTATGATGTCACACCTTTGTGAAACAAACAGCAGAACATTCTTTTCTAACGTCACACAAAACATATCACATGTGTGTATACACTTAAATGTGAATACACAGGAATGCCAAACATCTGTATAAATCACAAGAAGTCTTGAGATCAAAGTAGTGTCACATGCTACTCACATGTGGCAGAATGACACATACAGAGACCTAACTTCCTGTATTACTTAATGGTGGATGTTCCAAACAGTACTCCCAGAGAAGTATCTAGAAAGAGGTTAGGTAAACACTACGTATCTTTACAGTGAACGGGTAATGAGGAGAGAGCTGCCCACTTAAGACAATGTTATTGCCACAGAGTTCTCAGTGACTGTGAAGTCCAAGGACATGCAATACCATCTCACCCCTAACTTCCTTAACCAAATATCCCCAAAGCATCATTGACGAGAACGATGAGCAGAGGTGAGCAGGTAAATGAGCAGCCAGAACAGCATGACTCGGTCCCTTTTGGCCCCTTCTATCCTCTACTGCTTGGACAGACCTGGGCCCCTAAGGCGCCCCCAAAACAAGGGGGGAACCTCTCAGCACATCATTTCTAGATTCTTGAACCTAGAAGAAAGCACACGACAGGTGGCCTCTGCCACTCTCAGAAGGATTTCACTGAGGCCACTCTGGATAGGTCTGGTGCTTGTCACTGTTTCCACTGTACTGTTCGGAGTGGTATATCCTAGTAAGTATGTTCAGGCAGAAGCAATAAAAACACACATGTACATAACAGACACTGGATGTCCGTGTGTATACAACCAATGGGCGAACAGACGGGCATTCGGGGTTGGTTGCATGATAATCTGGTACTGAGCCAGCCATTTTAAAAAACATGCTAGTTGCTCTGCTTCCTTGGCTCACAGTGTCTAGAGGAGTTACCTTATGAAATATAGAACGATGATGCCCTCTACAGCCCTCAGAGAGAATGCATACAGTTAGTGAAAGATCCTGAGTCTACCTTCCTAGTAAAGATTATTTTAAACACTAGAAGATAAAATAAAACACACGCTTAATATGTATATCAGGAAAAATACCAAAGTATTACAGTTTAACCCGGAAGAGTTAACTAAGACATGATCTTGAATGACACAGAAGCAAACTCTACACACAGTCACTCTGGTTATCTGTTTAAGAAGAATTAATGGGGCGTGCTTGGGAAACAGCACAACAAGGATGAGGCCCTGACTTTATTCCAAAACTGAGAACACTTGTAATCCCAGTGCTGGAGGCAGAGACAGACGGATTCCTGAAACCGGTTGAGCAGTCTGTCAAACCTACCCCAAAAGAAAAAACAGATGGATGCTGACAAATGACACCCAAGGTTGTTCTCTGGCCATACATATGTGCACATTTGCACAACCAACTACACACACGCCAACATTAGGAAACACAAACAAACAAACTTTTGGGGGTGGGTGGTCAAGACAGGGATTTTCTCTAGCTTTGGATCCTGTCCTGGAACTAGCTCTGAAGACCAGTCTGGTCTCACAGAGATCTGCTTGTCTCTGCCTCCTAAGTGCTGGGATTAAAGGCATGTGGCACCACCGCCTGGCAAGAGAGGCTGTTTGTAAGAGAATTATTTGAACTATTTTCAAAATCACTAGAGATCACTATGGAAGAAACAGGAAAAGACAGAACTTCAAAGTAAAGAATATACTACAGATTGAAGACTGCGCATTACTTGACTACAAAAAAAAAAGGTCATAAGGAAAGAAAGAAGGAAAGAGTGGTTCTGGTCACCCCAGCAATACTCTAGACTACTCGGGGCCTATGACTCCATAGTAGAAACAGAAGAGAAGTCCGTCTCAGGAGATGTTCTAGGACAGTGTGTGTAATGTATGACAATAAGATGCACGTACTGGAGACTGAACAGAAAAGTGTATTAGCATAGGAAAAGTTTGGTTTCTGTATCAAAGAAAACAAGATTCATTCATGTGGCAAACTTGGAATTTTGGACAAGTAACATGGACTACAGAAGAAAAGGCGAGAAATAAGGAGAAAAAAAAAATCACAGGCCAGGTGACCGCACGAAATACAAAGATATCAGTTTTATAGGAACAGGTGGATCATTTTCCCAAGTTGCAAAGTGAAAACTAAGACCAGGTTAAGGAGGAAATGGACAGTAATTACCAGAGTGCAGTCTGAGAGTTGACATTAGACCTGATTAAACAAAAAGAATTGCTCAATCATTTGAGCAAGGAAACAGCACCCAGACACTTGTCTGGATGAATGAGAGCGGCGCAGGGGCAAACAGAAAGATTGGCAGAGAAAAGACAGGTGAGGACAACAAAGGCGTCCTTCCACAGGTACCATGGGAAAGAGCAGCAGTCTCAAGGCAGAAGGGGACGGACACCTTACGAGGTGGCAAGGACAAGAAGGATATCACAAATCATGCCAGGAACCTGTGAATCAAAAGCCAGGTCAGAGGAAAAGTGAAGCTGTGTCCTGAGTTTGAAGCTACAGCAATGAACTTAGGAAGAAGCTACTTAGAAACAAGTGGGAAGCTGAGGTTTAAAAGAGGATGAGAAGCCACGGCTAGATTTAAACTTTTTCAGTTATAAAAAAAGAAAAAAATGTTTATACATCAAAGGAAAAAGACTGTGGAAGGGAGGCCTGAGAACTGACCCTCTGACCAGACAGAAAACACTTGGAAAAGGAAACTTCATTTCAAAACAAACAAACAAAACAAAACAAAACAAAACTAAAATCCTCTCATTTGCTAACCATCGGCACTCAGAGCACACATCCTATAGTGTAAGAAGGTAGCCCACATCTCTGCACCCACGGTAGAACTAACTGGGTAACGCCAGTAAGCAAGCTGCGAGCAACTGCGTTCCAGTTCCATCAAGTAGTCAGCACACATTCAGCTGCACACATTTCCCAGTCTGGCAACACAGCAAAGCAGACTTTGTGAAAAACAGAAGCCTGCATGAGCGGAGCACATTGCCAGCCACTACACCACACCCCATATGTCTTCAGAAGGACAAAGTTCTTAAAGGAAACCGAATTACAGAGGCCTGAAAGGCAGCGAACTTAAGAATCAGGAAAAGAGACACACAGGTCCTTCTTAGGCTTTGAAAATTTGGTACAGACAAATACCTTTATAAAAATGTTCTCAGGACTACATATCACTCTTCTTATGAAAATTTATTTGTAGTAAAGACCAGAATACTTAAAATGCTTTTGATTATTCTTTAAGAACATTTCAGTTTTATCTTTCTTAAAATTCAGATCAGTAAGTGGAACTCAACCTATATGAGTCGAGTTAACCTATATTGAAGCAAAGCTTGTTTCAATCTTGCTTTCAATGTGACACACCAGATCAATGCATCAATTTTCAAATAAGCAATGGTGACACAGTCAGTGGCACATTCCCCTTTAGGTACACCAAAAACCTAGGACACAGGATGTAAGTGATTCACAGAGGCAAGCTAGCAAGACAAAAGCCTACTGACAGCCCATCTGCTATTCACCCGTCTCTTTCTCTGGAAATGGAATGCATCGCTCCTCACGTTCACTTTTCCTATACCAAGGAAATTACAACAATTCTTGAGCATATGTAACTTTTTGTGGTTTTCTGCAGAATGCAACAACTAATACTAACTGAAATTTAGATCGCAGCATAAAACTAAAATTGCTATCAAGAAGAAAAAGCATAAATACTAAGGGTATAAAGAAACTTTTAAAATCTAGTAAACTCATTTCTTTTTAAACATTACCAAACCTTTAGATCTCTTACTTCAAATTTAGAAAACTCAGGCTTTCTAAACCACTATCTCCCCATATTCCCAAGAAAAAGCAGACAGTGTTAAACAGCAAAAGTAGATGCTGTCAGCCTTCTGCAATGGTGGGAAGGGGCGAAGGGTCACTGCACATTCCCTGTAGAAGACAAAGCCAGATCCACATTCCAGGGAAATTTGGCTGGTCCAAGTTTTCCTTAAATACAGATTGGCCCGCCTGTCACTAAGCCAGGCTCTGCAATCTTCCCAGGCTGCCATTGCTAGGGAAGCCAGGAATCCCTTCTAATTAATCAACTCTCACAACAAAAATTTTCCCACCCACAAAAAAGTTGTGGAGAGGGGAAGCGGCAAAGCAGTCTTCATGGCCAAAAGAACCTTAGACTTTGCTGTAATACCAAACTAATCCAAGAAAACAGATGCAGGAAGCAGAGGAAATGATCTACAGAGACAGACAATGAGCTTGGGAGCTTTTGCGCTGTACTGCTTCTCTGGAGCCCAAGTTAAACATGTTAAATCTTAAGATGTAATACTGGGAATGAGGCCTGGCAACATTCTACACTTCTTAAAGTCAGGAATGGGACCATGAGGTTTCCCCAAGGCACATATTATACATGTTACTGGACATTTAAAGCAATAATTTATTGTTCTGATTTCTTTTCTCTACCATTTTGTGTTTCAGTGGATAAACATCTATGATTAATACCTGTATGTTCATATCTATTTCTGTTTGCTTTGGGCTTGTCTGATGCTTGCAGCCAACTTAACACAAGGTTAATTTCCTTGAATGCTTACTCCTTCATGATTTAAGCAGGTGAGAGCAGCAAAAGATACAGCCATTTAGACCTGTTCTGTCAGGGCCAGGAGTAGCTCAAAGGTATAGCTCTTGTCTGGCATGCATAAGGCCCTGGCTTGGATTCGAAGCATTGCAATACATGTACACACATGTGTGTACATGTGTATGTGTGCATGCGCATGTGCGCACACTACTAGCCACCTCCACCTACTAAGTATTTAGCATATGGTTAGTAGAAAATGATATATGCTCTAGGAAATATTTACACACATATAAAAATAATAAATATGTGAATATACATGTATGTATACTTTGTAGGCAGTAGGTTCTGCCTTTATTCTAACTACTCAAATCAGCCCACTATAGCATAAAAGCAGCCGGAAACAACAGCTTACCAAATAGAAATGGCTGTGTTCAAATAAAACTTTATTTTCTAAAACAACTGGCTGTCATGTGTGCTATAATCTGCCAACTCTGTCTAAACCTGACCTTTCCTTGACTCAGAACATTTACGTAATAACGAATATTTTAAAACATTGGGATGGGGCAAAGTCTTCAACTAAGATAACTACAGAATCATGGCTGTTGTCACCATGCTTATCAAGTAGGATGAGTCACTGCAGTATAGGACAGACCTCCCTGCTGTAAACTGCAAAGATTTGGACATCACGCGACCATGAAAGCTGCTGCTCCAAGGGTTCCTATCTTCGATGCCATTTCCTGGAAATCTGGGAGGGAGTTATAGATGAGACTTAAGTCCAAGTACCCAAGAATTAAAGAGAAAAACAAACAAACATTGATTACCAAAGGTCTGGAGAATAACTTCCACTTCAGAAGGGAAAAGCTGTTTGTTAGAAATTTAAACCCAGTGGCAAGTCATAGAGCAAACAACCCAGACACAAAGGACACACTATTTGGTGCCATTAGTTGGCCTGCTACTTTTGAAAACGTGATCTATTCGAGTATTTTACAGCCCAGGTCACAAAAAAAAACATAGGTGCATCTTTATGAAAACTCTGTATAAATTCATTTCATTAAAACTTATTTATTCACTTGTAGCACAAATTCTAGTTGGTCTTAATTAATCAAAACCCAAAGTCCGATATAGGGGTTAAAGCTAAAGATCAGAGAAGCAGAGCAGTAAGCCACTAGATAGACCTTTTACTTCTACTGATGCTCAGACCAAAGATCCTCAGACTGGCTAGATAGACTGCACTGTGTTTCCACCAAACCTCAGACTCCAATGAGCTCTTGTCTCCTCCTCCTTATATACCTCTGCCCAACCATATCACTCCTGTCTCCACCTCCCTAGTGCTGGGATTAAGGGCATGAAATCCCAAGGACTGGGATACTTTTGCATGAGTTCTATTTCTCTTTTTAGACAGATTCAATCTCATGTAGCCCTGGGATTAAAGTGTGTGCCACCACTTCCTGGCCTCTAGTGGCTTAGCTCTGCACTCCAATCTCCAGGCAAGCTTTATTTATTAAAACACAAACAATATATCACTACATTCACTTTGTTTCTGAATACTACGCAGAGACAGATTAGCCCAGAAGCCAGGCACGATAATGTTCACATTTAATCCTCACACTCAGAAGACAGAGGCCAGCAGATCTCTGTGAATTTGAAGCCAGCCTAATCTACACAGTGAGTTCCAGGATAGCTAGAGCTACCCTGTCTCAAAAAACAAAACAAAGCAAAAGGAGCCCATTCTGGCCCCAACTGCCACGTACCAGAGGCAACAAGCCTGGAAACTTAGCGATTTCACCTGCTACTAAGCATCATACTTCTGTGCTTGAACTATACTTTCTTACTATTTCCACTTTCTCCATCACTCTGGAAAATGAGGGCATGATGCTTACAATCGTCTTCCCACACTTCTCTTTCACCAACCTTCCAAAACCTAGAGTTGAAGATGTCATGAAATGTAAGCTTCGCTCAATGCTGAGCCATAGAGCATATTGACTCTCCTCTTGTACACAATTCTCTTTTTACTTAAGAGTTAATAAGACTTACATCATTTTCTTTTGTTAGTTTCCTAGATTCCTTTGACTAAATTACCCCAGGCCCTCTGACAGTCCAGAAAGAATTTTTCTTTATCTATTTAAATGCTCAAGGCCTCTTCCTCCTTTACACTTTTTGTTATCTGCCAGGAACCCCCCTTGCTAGGCCAATGGAAATGACTACACTCTGAACTTGACGCATAATGATCAGCATGGGATTTGCTTAGGCACTGAGTCTTGACTCTCTATGTCCAGGATCTCATAGCTAACCCTCTGTTTTTACCCCATTTTGGAGAACCATGTCCTAAGATAGAGCACACAAGAAGGAAACTTCCCTGTCGTTAGTATCTTTGAAAATGTCTCCATTCCATCCTAACATGTGCTTAAAGGTTGGACTGGGAAGAGACCTCTGTCGGAGGTTTCCTCAGTGATAACCGTGAGCACTGAGGTATTGCTGTTCCTGTTGTCTCACTGCTGCTGTGGAGCAGGCTGTCCTAATTCTGCACTCCTTCCCTTCTGTGCTGTTGTTCTCTCTCCTTTGCCCTCCTCTCCTCCCCACACAAAGTCTCTGTTGTGAAACTGTAGAAAGGCAGGCCTCAGCACAACACTTTTCCATTGATTTTGCTGGATACTCACTCAAGCCTCTCAAACAGGAACTCTGTGTCCTCTGTGGAAAATTTTATTATACTGGTTTTTTCTTTTCATAGTGTTCCTCTCTACTATTGGTCTTTGTTTCTAGAACGTCAACTTTTGATATCAAGACCAAATTCTAATCCTCTTGGGGTTTTTTTTCCTACAATTTTTAAAAACAATCTTTTGTTTTAGTTTCTGAGCAATATTCCTTATACGCCTTAATACGATAAAAAATGTATGTTTCTGTCATGTTTTATAAGCACTCTTTGCTATTCTCATGACTTTCTCTTCTTTATAACATCCTGGCCTTGTTTCTTCATTAAAGCAACACTCCTTTTGCTCTAAAACTAAACATTAAACTTCATAATCGTCATCCCTCCCTAAAGTCTCTCTGACCTTCTGAGTTTATTCATTCACTTTTGTCTCTATTTCTTATATTCTAAGTTTTCCTTAAATTTGTGCTGATGCTATTTTTCATTCATTATTAAAACAATGAAGTGGTTTTGGGAGCATTGCACATACGACTGGGCTTGGCTTACTGAGACTCCCATTGGAGCTTATGCTTAATTAATGGATCCCAAATGTAGGTTACACTAATGTCACACAAATAGACTATAATTTGAGAAGTATAATTAGAGATAAAAAGACATTTCAAAATTTAATTCAATAGAGTAACTATAAGTTTTTATATATCTATGAAAGAGTTTCAAACCATACTAAAAAATTTAATAAAATTAAAAGGAGAAATATATACATTTCAAATCACAGTTGGAAATTTTAATATATTTTTCAACTTATTGAATAAATGGACAAAAATATTAGTAAAGATATAGCAAAATGATACAATACAAACTGTCAAATCTGACTTGTTTTACATGTACATAAATATTACATATATATGTTTATTACATATTACTATACCTGATGTTACACAGTGATATAAAATCATTCTAGATAATATCACATTTTTAAATGCCTACAGAGCAGTATTTTATCAAAACAGAAGAACTTCCCAAAAGACCAATTTAAATACGATCAATAGAAGTTTCCAATCAGAAAGAATAGAGATTACGATAGCCAATATACTGAAATATATATCATAATGTAATTTATGAATTATTTGATCAAATCCCCGACTTAGTTGCATCCTCTGTGAAGGACACAATTAAGTAGGAAATGTTTGACAGAACTGTATAGCTTTAAGTATACACAACAGAAAAGAAAGGTTTGATGGCAAAGGCTTAGGCTTCTGCCTTAAGAACCTGGGAAAGGAAGAGATATATCAAGATATACCCAAGTATAGGAAAGAGAGACACAGATAAGAAACTGAAGATACAGAAACAAGCTCACTGCAGACAGAAAAAGGTCAAGAGAGAAGGTGGTTATCTGAAAAGAACAGTAAAAGTGACAAACGCCCACAGAACTATCAATAACCATGACTTTATGAGGGGCAAGCTTAGCTGTCAGGTGATCTAGAACCAGGACTGGGAAAAAATGGAGAGCAAACTCATGATGCCTTAGGGGCACTGACAAGAAGGGGGCCTCAGAATTGAAGCCACTTCTGTTGAGGCTGGAATTAAGAAAAATCCCTCTGTGTAGATCTGTGTATCCTTTCATCACATAATGCAGTGTTTAGCATGTGAGTACTCAATCTGTAGACATCATCACGTAATACTTTCAGCTCAGTTTTCTATAACCAAAGATGTAAGTGTTCTCGGGCCGGAGCTATTCAACTGAGCTCTTTACTTCATTCCTGTGAGAAACAGTAGCTGCCATTTGTGAAAATATAACTAAGTCTGCTCTTCTCTACACCTAGAAGTGACCAGTGAGAACAGTGGTCCATCCACTTAGAACCCTGGATGCAGGGAAGGGAGGAAAAAACAAAAAGGAAATAAAGCATCTGCAACTAAAAATAAAATTAAAAAAAAAATTCCTACCCAACTCCATTATGAGTTCTAAATATATACTGTCCACAGGTTAGTAGACCCCTGAGCCATGAAAGTACATCTGGTCTACAACTAACAGAATGTCAATGGCCTCAGCAGAAATAAAGTTAAAATTAATAAATAGGGTTAAAATTGCTCAACTGCTCTTCAGAGTACATCTCTACCCATGTATGTTGAGGGGACTACATAGACATGAATCCATGTGTATAATACTATCTACAATACCAAAAACGACAAACATAGACTATAATGTCAGCACTTCTGAGGCTGAGACAATAAGAGCATGAGTTTTAGGACAGCCTGGGTAATATAGTAAGGCCTCATCTCAAAATACAAAAATTAAAGTTAATGTTGTACAAACAATGCAGCAATTTCACTGACCAATTTACTTCATACTTGGTACATAATATTAGAAATAATAGAAAAACTTAAAAACCATTATAAAATAATTATTGTAGAATTATATTAAGATGACAAAATGAGAAAATGGAATCATTTTAAAAATTAGGGAAGCATACAAGAAAGAACTAGTGGAATCTGAATTTTTAAAAAAATGAAAAAAAATGAACTTGTGAATGAAAAAATCATAACTAAAATTAAATAGCTATTATCCTTTTCGATTGACATCTTTTGGCTTGGTCTTTCCGACCCCACAGTGTGCATGTCTCTTTCACCTGTACAGTAAATACAGGTGAGAAGATTTTGGCTAAGTGGGAGACACCTGACAAAAAGGCACTTAGGAATTAAAAACTGATATTTAGGCTAGAAAGGAGGGAAGGGTTCTTTGAATGAAGCACTGAGCTAATAATGGCAAGGAACCAGTCAATGGCCATGTAACATATACACTTTCTGAACCTGCGCACTGCAGAAGCACCAATGGCACCATGGGGCAGAGCAGAGTCATTTACAAGGGCTCCACGTCAGACATTTAGAAAAGGGACCCAAGGGAAAGCACTGTGAGCTGCTAAACTCCACTGTTAGGGAACTGGTTCCTTGGCTGTGTGGTCAAAACCATGGGCTAGACCAGTTTCTGTAGCTAGTCTGCAAGTTGAAATTATCGCTTGTGGTAACACCCCTGATCTGGAAGGTGGGTTACAAGCCTTTCAGACACAGCTGGGAGACGGGGTAATATGGCAGCAAAGTCAGTCAGACATGTCAATGTGGACAGCAAGGGGTCAGCATATCATCTCTGACAGATGAAAGCGCTAGGGTTGACATGTCACAGCTAATCAAAATTAGGTGTCCTATTGAGTCTCAAAGGACATAGGTGTCCTTCTGATGAACTCTGCAAAGAGCCTGGTTCACTTCAGAGCATAGAGCTTGCTAGGGCACAGTCTTCAACAGATTAACCTCATTCTTCCAATCTGTAAATAAATCATGACTTTGCCCAGCAAACTTCAAATATAAGTTGTAAAGAGAGCAGAGCCAGTTAGGACATGCAACCCCAGGTAGAAAACTGGATAAAAATTTCCCAAAATTGAGTGTAACACTGTATTCCACAACAGATAAATCTATGCCTAGAACAAAACTGTAGACTATCAAAGACAAACAAAATCTTAGGAACCTGGCAGAGACAAAGGACAGACAACAAGGAAAAGGGTTGGTCTTACCATCAGGAAAGAGACTGTCAAGAGATGCCTGTGACAACTGGGCTCTGGTACAGTCCAACATCTCCCCACCCAGGGAGCTCCCTACTTCACGAGTCAAGTTCCTTCTTCTGGGCTGGTCCTTGTTCTAACCAAGAGAATGCAACAGGTGCGGTAGCTGAGACTTAAGTCTAGGCCTCTGAGGGTGAGCACAGTACACTGCTCTGTACTTGTCTGGGGCCTCTATACTTAGTCCCCAGGCTAGGAGAAGCCAAAGGCAACAACAGTGACTGCTACCATATGAGGATGCCACACTTGATGCTTCGCCTAAATATGAGTCCCTAAATAACTGCAGTCCCAGCTAACATCAAAAGGAGAAACCAATGATACAAAGTCAGGAAAGAAACGTGAGATTATTTTAAATTATTACTTTAAGCCACTAAACTCAATCTCTCTCTCTCCCTCTCTCCTTCTCTCCCTCCCCCTACTCCCTGCCACAGGGTCTCGCTATGTAGACTAGGCTGGCTTTAAACTAACAAATGTCCACCTGCCCCGCCTCCTCAGTACTGGGATTAAAGGAGCATATCACCAGATAACTTTATTGACTTTTGTCCTTTGAGACAGAATCTTGCTACACAGTAAAATAATGTTCAAACTAGCATTCTAAAGTCAATTTAATATTGTTCTAGATTCTAGAAATCTAGAAGATCAAAATAATTTTTATAAACAAATAGTGAATGTTCCCCACTTACACCCTTATGAAAGAAATACTCACAATTATATGCATATCAGAAGTAATTACAAGCAATGAAATTTATAAATATGTTAGCAAACTAAATAAGCACTGACTTAACTAATAATAAGATAAAAATGACAATTTTACATTGTTTCACAATTTGATTAACCAAATACTGGAATTTGAGCTTTTTTAACTAACAAAATATTTTTATTGATTATTTGGAAATGTCATATAATGCACCTCAATCACATTCACTTCCTGGTCCACCCAGGTCCATCCCACCCCCCACTCCCCGCCCTTGTGACCATCCCCAAAACAAAAGAAGACGAAAAAGAGAAAAAAAAAAATCAAGTCCAAAATAGCCAAATTCCCAGTGGCCTGCCCCTTAAAAAACCCAAGTCCTTCCCCACTGCCACCCCCACCCGAAGCCATTCACTGTGAAGAGCTACTTCAGCTTCCCTATCACAATTTCTAAGAGTTCACTTCAATGGCTTCGATTATCATATGTACTTGTGTGTGTGCAAGGCAGGTGACCGGACAACTTCCAAAAACTGGTTCTCTCCTGCCACCATGTGGGTCTCAAGAATACAACTGAGGATCACACTCAGATAGTCAGGCTTTGTGCCAAGTGCCTTTACCTGCTGAGCCATATCATTGGCCCTGCTTTGGTGTTTTTAATTGCTATGGAAGATAATGACCGTGCTACACAGAACTGACCAGGAGAACAGTCAAAATACATGAAGGTATCTGCAAGAGCTCACACAAGGTATTTATCAAGTCTTCCTGCGATGTTCCGGCACACAGTCCACTTTAGCACACTGTACCTAAGAAGCTCTCAGCTCTACTATTAATGGATAGAGAAGGCAAATTTAAAAGAGAAAAATGAAAGAAACTGATTACTCTATATCTTTTCTGATGCTGTGATAATACTGTCCAAAGGCGACTTAAGAAAGAAGTTTATTTTAGCTTACAGCCCCAGATCACAGCCCCATGGGTGCAGGCAGTCAGGGCCTGAACTCAAGGCAGGAGCCTGGAGCAGAAATAATGGAGGAAACCCCGTGCTGGCTCCCCCATTAGCTTTCTGTGAAGAGCTACTTCAGCTTACTAACATGCTCATGCTTCCAACACTTCTTACCTCACCTTCTCAGCCCAAGACCACCTGCCTTGGAGCAGAGAGCTGCCCATAGTGGGATGGGCCTCCCTTTATCAATAAACAAGACAATCCCACTCCCCACCAGTCGAATCAGGGCAACTCCTCACTGAGGTCTTCTACTGACTCTCCTCTGTAAAGTTAACAATGAAAGCTCAGCAGGCAGCAGGCAGCAGGCACACTCTCTCTCACATGCACCCAGACACAACAGCTTAGGCTGCTCCTTGGACATTAGCCTCAGAAGTCATGCCATGGACAGGCGATGTGAATGATTAATATTGGCATTAAGGAGAAAGTTATGACCAAAAAGGATCCTACACAAAAGATTTTAAGCAAAGAATTAATTATAATTTTAAAAATTATTAGTTTTGTCACCCATGTCTTCTTAAAATGTCAATGTTAACTAACTTAAAAGGACCATAATTCTAAACTGAAAGAGTAGAGATGAACGTAAGAATTCCAACTTTTAGTTAACACGGAGCTCACACACAGGAAAGTGAGTGACATTTAGAAAGCAGCTGCTGAGCATTACTTACTTTAATGGCAAACTTCTTAGATGCCATGGCTTACTGATTTCCAAACGAGCTACAGAACCTGCAGGAAAGAAAAAGAGGAAAGCTATAGTTAGATATACAAAAATATCTCTTTGGGGGATGTTATATGGAAGATCTGGTTAATAAAATATCATTAATCAGTATGAGATAAAATTTTCATTCTAATTGCCCTTAACTAAAATATTATGCTAATATGGTAACCTAAAAATTGACCAGAAAAATGTACAAGTTCCAAGAGCTTCCCTACAGTAATCCACCAAATGTTTATAACCAAGTTGATTTGACCCCAGGAATGCAAAGGTGAAAAACAATCAACAAAAATACCACATAATCATAGAATTTGATTCCCAGAATCTACAACAAAAGGAGAGAACCAACTCCTAAAGTCCTCTGACCTTCAAAAATTCTGTTATGCACGTGATCGATAGATCTCTCTCTCTCTCTCTCTCTCTCTCTCACACACACACACACACACACACTAACACACACATTCTCTCTCACACACACACCACAAACAATAACTAACAAAATTCTTTAAAAGAGAAAAACCAGCTAAAATCACACATGATGAGTACTCATTTCCTCCCACTAAGATGAGCCAAGGGCAATGTCTTCTCTTGCTGCTTTCATTCAAAACTGTACTAAAGAGCAAACAGAGAAGGAATAGAAAATGGCATCCAGAGAAGGAAGCGATCACACGACTTTATTCATAAATAACAGGCTCCTGCATACAGAAGTCTTCCTTTCTCTTCCTCTGTTTTCCTCTTTCATCTGTCTCCCATCTTTTTCTCTTTCTCACACACACAAACACAAAGAACCTACCACAATTAGTAAACAACTTTGGGGAAGCTGGTGGGATAACTGGATCACTATTTTAAAATCCACTCTATTTTGGTATGCCAGTAAAGAACAATACTAAATGTGAAATTAATAAAACAATTCCATTTCTGATAGCAGAAAGAAGATACAAAGAAATCAATATAATTAAAGAAATATATTATTTGTACACTAAACATCATAAAACATTATTGAAAGAAATTAAAGAATGGGTTGAATTACCTCTGGGGCAGAGTGCTTGCCTAGCATGAGCAAGTACCTACTGTTAATTGCTAGTGCCAGAAGTCAAAGAAAAAAAAAAAAGATAAATTAAATTAATGCAAAAAATGTATTATATTCATTTATGGTGTGGATTATTTGTTTACATTCATTTATGCTGTGGATTAATTGTTTAATGATGCAAAGATGTGTTTCATGCTTTCATGTTGCATTTGTATAACTCTGTGAAGCTGTGTTACCTT
>JAQHUG010000009.1:4253968-4279883 GCA_028555095.1 Dicrostonyx torquatus | reverse complement strand
ACACTCCCAATCTAATATTCCTCTTCAAAATCCTAAGTGTTTTAAGGAAAGTCACGGGGCCGGGGGTGGGGGGACATGGCAATCTTACTCATAACAGCATGAGAAACATACACATCACTTTCCAGTGCCATCAAATACCTTAGTAGCACTTCACTTTCTCCCAGAGTCTGGATTTCTGTCTGTAACTAGTCTCAAGTAAGGTTTAGAAGCCTCTCAGGTGACTGCCATGGGCAGCCAAGTTTGAGAACTCCTGATTTCGATTTCTCAGTAAAGTAAGACACAGAAGAGAGCCCGGGGCTACAGAAAGTCACTGTAAGCCACAGCCCAAAGTTCCCAAGTCAACATCATACTGTGCCCACATGCAACTTCTAATCATTCAGAGTAAACTCCCAGATGATGCTGCCCTGGCTGGTCGATGACCAGATCGAACAAGGCCATAGTAAGTTGAACATTAGCCAACTTACTATGTAAACATAAGTTTACAACTTACAATTGTAAACATGGTTTACAATTATGGCTACATACAGCACCCAGGAAATAGGAGAAGTGAGAGACTGTTAAGTTGCTTGTCCAGCAGAGCTAAGAACCATAGAACATTGGGTTTCTGGTCCCAGCTTGGTAATTGGCAAGGAAATTGAATAAGAGCCCCAAGAAAGGGTTGAGTGGCTGGTTTTTGTTTTTAACTGCTTTTTGCTTTCTATAGCACAAAGTTAGTTAAGTACTGAACAAAGGCACTGAATGAATGAATGAATGAATGAATGAATAAACGAACGAACAGAATCCCTAAATCACATCTTAAAATTTTCTGAGAATGCGGGCAGTGGTGGTGCTCGCCGGTAAGTTCAGGACTTGGGAAGCAGAGGCAGGCGGATCTCTTTGAGCTAGAGGTCCGCCTGGTCTACCAAGGCAAGTTCCAGGCAGTCAGAGCTGTTACACAGAGAAACCCTGCCTTGGGGGAGAAAAAAAAAAATTCTGAAGGCTATATTTTACATCTATGGATGTAGACAGCCGTAATTTCATACAAATTGCTGCCCCGTCCGTTTGGCTCTTTCATTCGGGAGAAATTCCCTTTACATTATTTTCACTTTAAGTATCAGTCTTCTTGCACCCTGATGTTTAACAATATTTCAACACTTGGAGTGTTTTCAAAAAGTAACGGAGAGAAAAGAAGGACTAAGAGAAAGACTGTAGAAAGTATCGAAATCAAAACAAAAACACCCAATGGTACAGAAAATGGGATAACAGTTCAGTACAGCTGAGGGAACTGCTAGATGCCACAGTATCATGCTCTTACCTATGCTGGTGGCGGGAGGTGGGTTCGGGCTTTTTATGTTTTGTTACTGTCCGGGGTCACTGGTGGACTAGTACCTGGATGTGGAAACTCACACCAAAAAGGCGGCAGGCAAAGCCTCAGAGGCTTTGGCTCATTTCCCTTTGCCGGTGTCGCCTCGCGCGTTTGAGAAAGCAGCCACTGCCCAAACATAAGATGGCGAAAACGGCTTCACGGGGGGCCTGGAAGCCAGTACCAGGACCTTAGATGGCGGCAAAATGCTAGGTAAGGTAATGGGATAACCGGAAGAATATGCCCAAACGAAAAATGGCTCCCTTTACTGACCTCAAAGCTTTTTAAAGAGACCAAAATAAAAATGGCGGCAGAAGCGGGCTTTTTAGAGGCTGGGCATGCCATGAATACGATTGGCAGATAACGAACCACTGTAATCCAATGATACGTAGTGATAGACAGGGAGAAAAAAAAAAAAAGCCGTACTGTTTCTATGGTATCGCAAAAAACTGCATGCTCAGGTGTGAAAAATATTTTGATGAAGATTAAACGATAGGTTGAGAAACAAAGGTGGCTTTCACAATGCCAGAGAAAAGCTAATTGAAAGTATGCTTCAACACGAATTTATAATATTTCGGATGGTCCGAGAGAGCAAAAGACTTATCCCTAAAGTAGAAAAAAGAACGGCAAGAGCACGGAATTTAAGCAATCAGTTCCGGCACTGAGTAGGAGACTCTCGACTTCTGCCTAAATGGGCACCAGGACTGGGCGGAAGCGTCCAGCTCGGCGTCCTGCACTGACTGCGCATGCCCGTTCTCCGGCGCCCTTAGGACCCACTTTCTGCAATTTTACGCACCCTGAGAGAGGTGGGAATTGAGACGGAGTGACAAAAGAAGGCGCTTTGTGATTGGTCCGAGGCCGAAAAGCAGCCAAGCATGGTGACTTCTTCATTCATTCCAGAAATACCTAGCAAGAGAGCCGAAGGTCGCAAAATCTGTCGCCGCCTTGATGCTGCGATGCGTTTTTAAACGTTTTCACTTTCGGTAGTTTGCAGAGACAGTAGACACCTCGGTGACGGCTGCAGTTTGCATTAGCCGGAGCGTCCAAGCAAATACCGGAAGAGAGGGCGGGACGCGCGGAGCTGCGCACGCGCCTTCCTGCCTCTCTGGGCCAAGGGAGCGGGAGTCCGCAGAGTGTGTGCTTTCCTAGCCCGGGTCTGCGCTCCGGTGGCGGCGACGGCGGCTTGGCCGCGAGGTGCAGCTGCTGGTGGGCAGGTGAGAGCGCCCGAGAGCCGAGTGGAGAAGCCACCGTGCGCTCCCGCTGCGTCCCCCACACGCGAAGGTCGCGAGTGGCCTCGGCCAAGGGTATTTGGGGGCGGGGATACCCGGAGGCAGCTGGCCAGGGAGAGGCCCCAAGGCCGGCTTTGAAAGTTGTTTCAGGACGTGATTATCTGTTGATTGTGTGAGTGTGGGAAGCCAGGGGTGTCCAGTACCAGGTAGAGTTGGAATAAAGCTTCCTAAAGCCACTTGCGCAGTGAACTGGACGGAGGAGGTTCCCTGGGAAATAGTCGGGGTCACCTGCGCTGTCGCTTTTCACCGGCAGCCCGGAACTCGAATGACTCCTTCACGGGGAGGGTGTCTGTACACCGGGGCTGTCTGAACGTGGGGGCATCCCCGAAACGCCACGCTGGAGCATAGAGCTGGTAGCATGGTCATGTCAACTTTGAGAAAGCAGAAGCAGCACTCGGACTTGTGACTATATACTGGAGATCCAAGCACATCTGACATGAGCGGAGGTCATGTTCATCTTTTTGGTGTTCGAGGAAAAATGTTTTTTGATTAATATCGTCTGCTTTTGCGTTGTGTTTGTGAGTGTGTGACACTATTGCATGCATCAGTGATCTAGACTGGCAGGGTTCTTCCCACCATTCTAGGAATGACGTAGTCTAGTGATAAGTCCTAGAGAGTAATGAAGTAGAGGGAGGAAGGCCAAGTTTTAGATTAAGTTCTCAGAGCAAGGCTCTCTGGGGAAGGGACACCCGAAAGAAGAGTTGAAGCTCAAGAATTGTGAAAGAAATGCCACGCCCATAATGCTTCAAGAACCAGAAACTCAATCTTTTTTTCCCCCTCTCTCTTTTGGTTTTTCTGGAGAGGGTTTTTCTGTGTAGCCCTGTCTGTCCTGGAACTCTGAAGACCAGGCTGGTCTCAGACTCAGAGAGTTCCTCCTGCCTCTGCTTCTAGAGTGCTGGTATTAAAGGTGTGCACCATCACCACCCAGCTCAGATATTGAATCTTTAAGATAAACTTTAGAGTTGTTGACAGTTTGAGAAAGCAGAGTGTTGACACCCTGGGGGAAATAAACGACAAGCATGGAGGCAGTTGTCATCTATAGACCTCAGTCAGGTGGTTAGCCAGTTTCTGAGATTGCTGGATCTCTTAACCTCTTGCACTTTTCCTCATTGTCTGGACATCTGACCCAGGCACTGCATGGAACTAAGTCTGGTGGGTGTCTGTTGATACCCACCCTCTACCCCAGTCATCGCCTGGCTGGAAGAGTTCACTCCAAATAAACAACCACTAATAGTTTGTATTTGAGGTGGTCTGAAGGTTGTGGGTTACTGCTGCTTACTGCTTCGTATGTGATAAGCTAGTAATAACATGTTGATTATGTAGTATACACAGATGTCCTCTGCTATGAAATAGATAGTTGCCCCTACTCCTATCCTAATGAGCCACCCTGTGAGGACTAAGAAAGCGAGATTCCCTAGTTCCTGTTCTACAGTGAGAGTAAAGTAGAGGAACAAAACAAGTGGCTGTTAACTAATCGTGAATATTGACTGAAAAGCACTGGGATTAGTTCAGAGAAAACAGAGAAGTGTGGTTGTAAAAAATGAGGAGACTTGTGTTGTAGACTGTTAGTTTTAACTACGCAAAGATGTGTTGTTTGTTTATGTTGCAGAATATTTCACTATGTAAAGTTGTGTTGCATTTGTCTAACTAGGTGAAGATATGCTACATTTGTTTTTGCTATATTTGTTTAATTATGTAAAGATGTGTTACTGTTTTTACCTTGCCTGCCTAAGGCACCTGATTGGTCTAATAAAAAAAATTGAATGACCAGTAGCTAGGTAGTAGAGGGATAGGTGGGGCTGACAAGCAGAGAGAATAAGGAAGAGGAGAGAACAAGGGAGAAGGAAGAAGCCTGGGGCCAGCTAGGCAGCCACCAGCCAGACATGGAGAGTAAAACATACAGAATGAAAGGTAAATAAGCCACAGAGCAAAACGTAGATGAAGAGAAACGGGTTAATTTAAGTTTTAAGAGCTAGTGGGACAAGCATAAGCTTAAGCCGAGCATTCATACTAATTATAAGTTTCTGTGTTGTGATTTGGGAGCTGGTTGGTGGCCCAAAAGAAAACCTACTACAGACTTGAATTAGGTCTTTTGGTTTTGCTCCTATAAGGTGTTCAATCATAGATTTTTAATATCACCACCTTCTAAATTTGGTCTTGAATTAGAGGATAAGCACCATTCCTTATTCACCGTGGTAGTTTCCCTAGTCTAATGGTGTTGCCAGCATGTGTGGACAGTCAGGGGCATTTGAATAAAAGTAACTCCACATATACATCAAGTGAAAATTGACACAATACTGGAGACATTTGGATCAATACAGTATTTTCCTAATTTTGTAAATTATAAGCAAAAGATTAGATACATGATCACATTGCTCAAGCAGGAGTTTCTGGAGGAGCTACTTCATCTATTAGAAGTCATGCTGATGTGCCCGTGACAGCCGCAATGTATTGAGCACTTACCCATGCTCACACTACAGTGTTGTAAATATGTATAATAATTTTTATGATGTGACAGGCTATGAGATTGAGGCAGGAACCGATTTTCCCAAGATAATAACTGGTGTGTGGTGGAAGTTTAAGTTGACTCTTACATTTGCTTAGAGCCTTTGTTCTTGTCCAGCATTCTGAAGTGCAGATCAGGTGTCAGGACTGTCACCACTAATCACCTGGGTACTCTAACTTTATTAACTGTTATCAGAGAAGCGTACATGGCATCTACTCTGTGTTTGCTGCTTCGCAGCTTACCTGGCTTACGCACTCCACTGTTAGCTCTCTTGTAACTTCTTATATTGTGACGATAGACACATACACCACCACCCCCCAACAAGAGCTCCCGAAACCACAAAACCTGTTCTTGAGAATCTAGATATTTTTATCTTTTGTCTAACATCCATGAATTGCAGGCGAGCCTGAGTTATATATGACATTGTCTCAAAAAAAAAAAAGCGGGGGGACATCCTCCCTTTTCAGATGACCAAATAAGACTGCTAATAGTTATCTGTACTGAGTTCAGGCTGTTTCTGGTATGTTAATTGCAACACAGTTTTTTTGATGTGGAAGTCATTATTACTCTTTGCCAGTGGTAGGGACAAGAAGTGGCTCACTGAGGCAGTGTACTTACAAAGAGGATCCAGGGAAGATTTGAACCCCAGGCAGTAGGAGTCCACAACTCATTCCCTTAAGTCACTGCTTTATGATGCATTCTTACTAACCTGATTTACTCTACTCTTGAAAAAAACAGAAACTAAATCTTGATGGCCTTTGTGCACTTTTATGAGATTAAACTTTGACCCTAAAGTCTAAAATGTCACTGCAGTCTTGCAGGCAAGCAGAAACATGGCTTCCCATTTCTCTGTGTATGTTTAGGAGTACAGAGGCTTTTGGAGGTCACTCAGACAGAAGCTCTCCAACTTTAGCTTCAGGACTTCCTGGGAATTGTAAATGTTTCTGGACACCCCGAGTTTCTACTTCAGTGGTCAGGGCAGCCTGAGAATTTACATTTCTTTCTTTCTTTCTTTCTTTCTTTTTTTATGGTTTTTCGAGACAGGGTTTCTCTGTAGCTTTGGAGCCTGTCCTCAAAGTAGCTCTTGTAGACCAGACTGGCCTTGAACTCACAGAGAGCCACCTGCCTCTGCCTCCCGAGTGTTGGGATTAAAGGCATGCACCACCACCATGCAGGGAGAATTTACATTTCTGCTAAGTTCCCAGGTGGCTTAGAGATCATGAGGGTCTGGACTATGGTTTCGTTTTGTTTTGTTTTGTTTTTGCGTGGGGAGGTCATATGAAATAGCAAGACATGGTGACTGGCTTGAAAAGTGAGGGGAAGGGCAGAATATATTATATCCAGATCTCAGAGTTTACTAGCTTAACATAAGATAGTTTTAACCTGATTTTGTTTTTAATTATGTTTATATGTGTGTGTGTGTCCTTGTTGGGATATGTGCAATGAGTGCGGGTGCCCTCAAAGGCCTGAAGGTGTTGTTCAATCCACCAGAACTAGCGTTACATACAGGTACTTGTGAGCTACCTGTGAGGGTACTGGGACCTGAATTCAGTTGTCTTCAAGACCCATCCTTCCCTCCATAATTCTTTCCCCGCCCACCTCCACAAACAAAATCCAGGCATAACAGCAGTCTGGAAAGGGAAAAAGAGTTTTGTTACTGTTGTTGGCTCATTGATCTGCCTTTGTTTGTTTTTATTAGTTTTGAGCTAGAGTTTCATATAGCCCAGACTGTTTGCTATTTTGCTGAAGGATGATACTATCTTCTCAATGATTCTCTTGTGATTCCTAGTCCTGAGATTATACGCTTTGGTTCTTTACAGTGAAGAAAAATGGTCACAAGCATGCAGAGGAAGATGACCCTTATAAGTGGTAGGTAGAAGATAGAAGAGAGGGACCAATGGTGTTAGAGCTGACAATGTGGTGGCAAATGGGACTGGACCATAGGTAACTGTTTCCTTATTTTAGACAGTAGGGAAGGTTAAGATGAGAGTTGGAATGAAGACATTTTTATAAAGTGGATAAGAAATTCAGGGTATTAATATCCCGTAACTATCATTCTCTAGCCAATAGGTTATTTACAGAAGCAAAAGTAGAGCGAATTGAAAATCTCAAAAACAATGAAGGGTAGAAATTGATCCTTTGAAAATTAGCAGATTGGGCAGATACAAATCTCTGCTGCCACAAGTAAAGAGCCAAGCAACTGGACATTTCATCTAGAGCAATCTACATGATTTCCAACCCTCCCCAGTCCCAAAGTCAGATGATAATCAGGATAGTTGTAACTCAGATATAATATCAGGTGGTAATCAGGAAAAGCAGTGAAAGGACAGGCGTGGGAGACCTCAGAGACGTCTAATCCACCATATTTTCCTGGCGAGTTGCAGACTTCCAGGAGCACTGAATGGTGAAAATTAGAAAAGACCGTAAAATTCTCATAATGTATCAACTTTTAACATTTGCTGAAAAAAGATAAATTTCCTGACTTAGATGTTGACTGAGCTGTTCTTGAACGATTGAATAAACGAGTAGGATTATATGGAGTGGAAACTGTAGAACTCGGTTGTGAACCATTGGTTCATCAGGAGCCGAAGTTTGGATGTGTGTGTGTGTGTTTTACAAGACTAGAAAAGTCTAATAAAATTGGTGCCATTTTAGGTGAAATGTGTAGAAAATACAGAAAAGACAAACCATTGTTCTCTTTACCATTCTGGTCAGGTTAGGCATAAATACAATATGCATTCATTGTCTTTAAACCTGTGCATATGAGGCATCTTGTGGTGTTTTGATAGTGTACTGTTACACAATGGACTAGTCAGGTTGAGTATAGCTGTCTCTTCAAAGGTCATTTCTTTAAGATGAAAACTTTCAGAATCCTTTCTTCTAGGCTTTTTTCAGTTGTACCTGGTACCTACACTGAGGACCAAGCTTGAACTGTTGTTTAAATTGAAAATAACAAGGACTATTTTTACAAAGACTAAATTTTTAAAAGAATTATTCAAGTCAATGATTGGAATTCAGAAATAAGGAATTCAATATCCAACATCAACATTTTCACTAAAGAAATGAAGTTATATAACTATCAAACATTGTAAACACAAGCTCTGGGTTAGTTAATTTTAGCATCCTAGCTGATGTTCTCTCCATGCCTGAGTTGCGCTTTGTGCAAGTGTTGTTTTTCATGTATTTTAAGCAGAATGAACTCCTTACACTGTGCCTAAAACACCACCAGATGGCGCCCAGGAAGCCTCAAAGGCAAAATACAAATCTTCTGTTAAAAAAATAAAAATGTATATAAAAAATGTCTGTGTTCAAATTGTTAATGAAAAATAACCACATAATTATTTTAATGGACAAAACTAGGATAGTCTGATATATCTTTCTAGAACCCAAGTGTTTGGGATATTTTTTCTCCCTCCACCTACTGTCAGTCTACCACCAAGAAATCTTTTAGCTTGAGATATAACAATTACAGAAAACCTGACGAAAGTCTTCCTGGGAAATCGAAGTGACAAAATCTTTTACTACAGAAGAGAGGGAAATTGATAGATCATTGATAGAAATAAAATATGGGTTCTGCATCTCATTCCTTTTCCTTACCTACATACTATAACAAGGTAGAGATCTATCTGTTCGTTCAGTCTTGCTCTTCTGTAAGAACAAGCTAGAGTTACCGTAGCTAATCTAAACTGAATGAATGAAGCAGACACCTGTGCCCTGGTTAGGGCAAGTAGCATGGGACCATTGTCAACCTCTGTAGTCCATGAGGGGCTCAGAACACTCTGAGGAGTTCACTTCATCGCATTCTGGAAATTCTAGGCCAGTGCCTCCAAGCAAGAGCTCATTCTTAATTTTTGAAAAGTTGCTTCATAGTCAGCTTTTTTCAATGTGTGTCTTAGAGGTTGCCTTCAGTGTATATCTGCACTGCATGTGTGCTCAATGCCAGCAGAAACCTGGGTGTTGGAACTACTCAAATTGGAGTTAGAGGTGGTTGTGGGCTGCTTTGTAGGTGCTGGGAACTCTGAACCACTGAGCCATTTCTGTAGTCCCTAAGAGAACTTTATTGAAGTGCAGTATACTGTTTGTGTTCGTAGGCATGATTTAAGACTGTTTATGTTTTGCATTTGGCTTAATTTTATTTTTTTTCCTTTAAATGTAATCTTTTCATAGGTGTGCTGATGTCAACAGACTATGAGCTTTCAGAACCTCTGGAGAGAGTACAAAGTTCTGATTGTTATGGTACCTTTAATTGGATTCATACATTTGGGGTGGCACAAAATCAAAAGCAGCCCTGTCTTCCAAATTCCTAAGGACGATACCACTGAGCCAGATAGCCTTGGACTTTCAAGTCAACCAAGGAGCCAAACCTAGCAGAAGTAGCAGCTTGCAGTTTTCAGGTAAGCTTCATTAAATCTGGTCAACCGTTTGTTAATTTCCAGTACAGGGAACTTAATTTTATAGCACTCTGGCCAAAAGGAAAAAAAAAATCTAAATTGAAAAGTTATGCTTTTGATAAGATATACTCAAAAACTCAATTTTTAAGACAAAAAATATAGTTTCAAAATAATTTTCTGTGTGTAGAAATCACTGAATTCAAGAGGATGTGATTATATAGTTGAGGTGTATAATCCTCCATTCATAATTCCAAAATCTGAAAAGTTTAAAAAGCAAAACATTTGTGAAACTCCTTTAACAGCAAAACTTGATTTTAACTGACATGAGGCAATGGGAAGTATTCTTCCACTTAATCCTTAACTTTAGGTTCTCTGCGGAAGTGCCTTTGTAATGAGTGCTGTGTTGATTGTGGTATGCACTAACTTTCTCATTACTTATTTATACGGTCCAAGAAATCCTAAAGGATGAAACTCACTGGTCCCAAGGGTCCATGTCAAAAGTTACAGCTCTGTACTTGTCTCACTGAAGTTCCAATCGGGCCTGAAACTGAGAGCAGTCCTCCTATCTCAGCCTCTCAACTGCAATTATAGGAGTGAGCTATAATGTCAACTCTTTTTTTTTTTTTTCTAGTATGTCTTTTCTTACCTTGAGTTAAGAAATGTGCTGTAAATTCTGGCATCAGGCTGTGGTTTTAGGAGAACTTCAGTGTAGTTTTACTCATTTAAAGAGGACTGATACCCTACCTGGCTATAAAACTGATCATCGCACCAGGTGTACTGGTGCACGCCTTTAATCCCAGCATTGATGAGGCAGAGGTAGGTGGATCTCTGTGAGTTCAAGGCCAGCTGGTCTACAAACCAAGTTCGAGGACAGCTAGGACTGTTATACAGAGAAACCCTGGTCCAACAAAAAAAAAAAACAAAAAACCTGATCATTGCTGCCTATAATCTCAGCACTCTGGATTCTGAGGCAAAGGGATTAGGAGTTGAGGAGAGCCTAGCTGTATAGTGCGGCCCTACCTCAACAATAGCAACAAAAATTTATTTATATCAAGATTTTATTTTTAAATGTTTGTAAGGAAAAAAATAAAGCACATGATTTAAAATACTAGATAATTTTTTTGGTATGAAAAGTTGGGTAGTGGTGCAGGAGACTTGTCTGTTCAGTCAATCATGTTTTAAATAAATGCTGATTGGCCAGGTAGGAAGTATAGGTGGGTCAACCAGACAGGAAGTAGAGGCAGGGCGAGGAGACCATCGGGGAAGCAGGAAGCTCCCTTGACATTCCTGGGCAGATCTCCAAGCAGGCAACATGTAAGCTGTCGGCTGAGAAAAGGTACTGGCCATGTGGCTGACAATGGGTTAATATAAGTTATGGGAGCTGGTAGGAAGACTGAGCTAATGGGCCAATCAGTGTATAACCTAATGTAGACTCTCTGTGTGATTTTCTTTGGGGCTTGCTGGCTGTGGGGTACCGGGTGGGACAGAAACCCCAACAAGCAGGACCCTCGTGTTACAGGGTAGCAAAACAAATATTAGAAACTTGACAATTTAAAATACAGCCTTAGGGATAATCTTTGTATTATAAAATTTGTATGTATTTAAAAGGATGGGGGGGGACAACACTATGTGTAATCACGCCACTTGTATGTGAGTACCTGCAAAGGCTAGAAGGTGACAGAATCTCTGGAACTGGAGTTACAGGCAACTTTGAGTCACTAGCATGGGTCCTCTGAAAAGAGCAACAAGTACCCTTGCTGTGGGATAATGCTTTTGTACACTATAAAGATTTCTCACTCATAATGGTTTAATAAAATGTTGATTGGTCAATAGCCAGGCAGAAAGTATAGGTGGGGGAACCAGACTAAGGATTGTGGGAAGAAGAAAGACAGAGAAACAATTACCAGCCAGAAGCAGAGGAAGCAAGATGAAAATGCCTCACTGATAAAAGGTACCAAGCCACGTAGCTAAACATAGACAAGAATTATGGTTTAATTTAAATTGTAAGAGCTAGTTAATAATTAGTCTGAGCTAATAGGCCAAACAGTTTATAATGTAAGTCTCTATGTGTTTGTTTCTTTTGAACTGAAGGGCTGAGGAACCAGGCAGGACAGAAACTTCTGTCTATATACCCAGCTCCTACGCAGAAAGACTTTTCATGCATAGTAAAAGGGAGTTAGATTTATTAGATGCTTGATGTTTATAGGTAAGTTCTTTCCGATTGCTGTAAGACCATTTAGGGTGTATGTATAGAACTTTAGAGGCCATGTATATGATCAGACTTAAAGAGAAAAAAATTTCCTTGCTCAAAAATGAAGTGCTAAAGCCAAGAAAAGAAAGTATTTCCTAAAATGTTAGGTGAACATAGTAAGGGATCTAAGATACCAATGAGCAGTAGATGATTTGAGAGGGCAGGGTGTGGTGGCCCACACCTGTAATTCCCAAGATTTAGGAGACTAAAGCAGAAGGATTGCAAGTTCAAACACACCTTGCACTACATAGTAATAAAGCCTTGTCTCCAAAGAAATAAAAAACAAACAAAATTGAAGCCAACACTGCTAGATAGGCAAGGAGAATTAAGTATTTAAATTGTTTTGGATTTAAATTTAAGTTTTGGGTAGGTGGAAGTTAAAACTGAGTTCACAGTACGTTAAACATTAATTCTAGATAAGCAAAGCTCATGAAAACAAGTGCTGTGTCTGTCCATTGATAATTTTTATTTTGTAGAAAGTTTCAAACATTATGAGAAAACAGGGTAGAGACTAGACCCGCCAATTGCACATTAACACTTACCAGTATTGAGATTCTGTCTTGGTTTGAGGGCAGTGCTAAGGGTTGAAACCAGAGCTTTGCACATGTTAGAAGTGATTTACCAGTGAGCTAGGCACCTTTGTCCTCATCCTTTTCTTTTAACTGATAGAAGAACTTAAAGTAAACCCCTTATGCAGCCTTTCTGTATTTTTGATGGTAATAGTAAACATCCATACTACTACAAGGGACCAGCATTTGTGCTGACCACACTGAGAAAACTAACAGGAACTCTTAACTATGACTTCATGACCAGTTCCTGATCTTATTTCTGAATTTGTCTTTAAAATCAACAACAGAATAACAAACTGAGTTTTTTAACATCTAGATCCAGACAAGCACACATTTGGTGAATGATTATCTTTTTCTGCAGGAGTACATTTCCCCTCATCTACTTAGTTAGAAATCTCCCACATTGTGAATTTAGTGGATTGCATCTGTTTCTGTAAACTAGGAGTTAGAACAAAAGCCTACTTTCAGTTTTTGTTGTTGCTTTGTTTTGAACAGTACTTGTAGAAGGCCTTGGTACATGTCTTAGACAATTCCGTTGCTTAGATCAGTTTGGCTTGGTGAGAGGTGCTTTATCCATTTATCCAAATTAATCTTGCTGACCCAAGATTAGTTTACTAATGCAAAATTCATTTCAAGTGGCAAACATGATTAGTACATTCCTGGAAATCATAATTTAATAATTAGTTAAACCTTTGTTTTTATGACACCAGGCCTCAACAGATAAAATCCATAAACTGAATTTCTTATATGTCATTCTTTTTTATTGTTTGTTTTTTGTTTTTCGAGACAGGGTTTCTCTGTGGTTTTGGAGCCTGCACTGGAACGAGCTCTTGTAGACCAGGCTGGTCTCGAACTCACAAAGATCCTCCTGCCTCTGCCTCCCGAGTGCTGGGATTAAAGGCATGCGCCACCATCGCCCGGCTTCTTATATGTCATTCTTAAGACATGAGGATATCATGCCTCAAGGCATGTACTTTACTGCCTTACATAGACTGCTAATCACTTCTGCTTCTCCATTTGTATGTGGTAACATTGTGTGGTGCTTAGAATTTGAAATTGAATTGCAAAGCGTGAGCTCCTTTTCTCTTTGTCATTGAGCACATTCTTAGACTTTTTTTTTTTTTAAATGGCATTGGCCAACAGTTTAGAGAGCATTAGTTGACTAGGGATTTGAAAATGATTGACTAGTAGATGAAACTATAAAATTAGTTCTGACTTTACCCAAGTGTTTAAAGCATAGTTTGTATGCTAATACAGTTGTTTCACTGATTGATTCAACTAAATCTAGGCGGCACTAATGAGTTTCTACAGTAGAAATGCTCACAACTGCTGACTTCCTTTCTTTCCTGTTGCTTTAGTACATGTCCTGACACACTTAAGAAGGGAAGGTTTTGGGGGTTTTGTTCTGTTTTGCTTTTGACTCACAGTTCCAACTTGTGGAATTGTGGGGAATATTGTGGGGAAGTCAAGGTGGCAGGACCTCTAAGTGGCTGGGCTCATCTTCACAGGCACTGAATGGGTGCCAGTTCTTAGCTCACCCTCTACACGTCCTCTAGAATCTCTCCTTAGGGAGTCGTGCACCCACAGTGTGCAAGCCTTCCACTGAGTAATAGCCCTCACTGAGTTTCCATCATAGTGATTCTAGAATGTGTCAGGTTAGCAGTTAAACTAACCATCATAGCTGTCCTGTTGTCATGTGTTTACAAACAGGATTTGATTTAAATGCAGCCCTGTCCAAGCATAGTTTCAAAGCAAAATAGAACAAAAAAATAAAAATTCCACCAAATAAAGAAATAAAAACTTGTTTTTAAGATTTCCAAGAGAACAAAACCTTTGTTTTTGTTTTTCCTAATGGAAAATAAATTTTTTTTCAGACAATATATTATGATCACAGTTTCCCCTCCTTCATCTCCTTCCAGATCCTCCTTACTTCCCCACCTTTCCAAATCAAGACTTTCTCAGAACAAACAAGGCACAAAAAAAAGGAATAAAAAGAAAAGAAAGAAAGAGAAAAAACAAGCAAGCAATGTACAAGAAACACACATGCAGAGACATACACAAACAAAACCCTAAAAGCACAAAATCAATACCATCATATGCAAACAAAAGAACAATAAGGTTTTAAAAATGCAATATGGGACAAAAAACCCTCCAATAATATCTATGAGTTCTTTTTATGTTATCCATTTGCTGACCATGGAGCCTGCCTTTATGTATGGTTTGTATACTCAATGAAATGAGGAGAAACGAATTTTCCCTTTGAAAGCAGTTGTCAAGTGGAAATAACTCTGGGTTAGGAATGGAAGCTTATGCCTACTTCCCCATATTAGCACTGGGACCTGTACATGCTGCCACAGTTGCTGTGAGTTTGTGTGTTCCAGACCTGCTGTGTAAGACACTGCTTCCTTGGAATCGTCCATCACCCTGACTCTTACAATCTTTCTACCTCCTCTTCCTTAGTGCTGAGGTGGGAGGGATTTGAAGATTTCCCATTTAGGACCAAGTGTTCTGAAGTCTCTCTTTCTCTGGTTTCTGCTAGTTCTCAATCTGCAGGAGGAAGCTTCTCTGATGGTGGCTGAGCTCTGCACTAATTTACGAGTATAGCAGATTGTCATTAGGAATTATTTTATTGCCAGATCTTTTAGCAGAATAGTTAGGTTTTCCTCTAGGTCCAGTATCTATCTGGTCTCAGGTTATTGGCCACTTTGGCAATGTCAGAAATAAGTTCTGTCCCATGAAATGGGCCTCAAATCCAATTTTATAGTGGTTGGCTGCTCCAGCATTTGTGCCACTGTTGCACCAGTGTATCATGAAGGAAGGTCACTGTTGTATGTCAGGGGGTTTGTAACTGGGTTGGTGTTTCCTTTTCTGGAATTGTATAGAGTACCTTCCATTACTATGACTACTAGTTAGTAAGGGTGAAAAATAAACTTAGATTTATAATGTGTTTATTTTCTAGAAGCAAGAATATGAAGTCCATCGGTTTCCCTTTCTCACTTCTAGTATGCTTGTGATAGTTAAAATCCTTTTTTCTAAAACTGGCGCAAAGTATTAAAATGATTAAATTTACTGCCTATAAAATACTTTTGAATTATTCTAAATTTTTTTAATTTCTTATAGAAAGAAGCAACTTTGAATCTGAACTTGATAATAAAAGAAGAAATGAAAAACCCCAGTTGGATTAGAAAGAACTGGCTTCTTGTGGCCGGGGTGACTTTTGTAGGTGTCCATCTTGGAACATACTTTATGCAGAGAGCTGCAAAAGAGTCTGTGAGGTCTCAGTCCAGAGACAAATAAAAGAATATTGAAGAATGAAGCAAAATAAATACTTGGGATTATTAATGTCATTAAATTAATGTCTACTGGTTATTGTCTGAAAACCACTTGATTTTTGTAGCTGGCAATACTGAAATGCAGACTCTCATTCATGAAGAATTGTTCTTAATGTTAGAACACATGGCAGTGCAATAAATGAAAAACATGTGAACAAAATAAAGCTAGCTATGTAGTTTCCACCTGAAGCAGGATGTCTCGTTTCGAAGCTAAGAAGCCATCGCTGTGTAAAACCGAACCATTGACAAGTGAGAGAGTCAGGTCCACACTTTGTGTCTTGAAAGGAATCCTAGCGTCATGCTATGGCCCTTCAGGGAGGCTGAAGCAGCTGCACAATGGCTTGGGAGGTAGTGTGTGTACCACCTCACAGTCCTCAGCCCTGCTTCGCACCCTTTCAGTTACCCATCCCGTATTGAAGGTCCTAACAGCATCTGTGCAGAATCATGTGTCCTGCTTCAGTGACTGCGGCCTATTTACAGCCATTCTGTGCTGTAACCTGATTGAAAATACTCAGAGGATAGGCTTAACACCCACAAAGGTTATTAAGTTAAATAAAGACCTCCTGAGTTTCTGCACCACTTATCTCAAGTCTGAAGCCTGTAGTTGTCGAATCCCAGTTGATTTCGGTAGTACACATATCCTCCTTGGCTTGGTCCACAGTATCTTAACCAGCAAACCTGCCTGTATGCTCACCAGAAAGGAAACGGATCACATCAGTGCTTTGATTTTGAAAGCTTTTTTGCTTACAATTCCAGAAAGTGCAGAAGACCAAATCATTTTAGGGAAGAGTATAATTGTTCCCTTAAAGGGCCAAGGAGTTATGGATTCCACTATATTACCTGGACTGCTCATTGAAATGTCAGAAGTTCAATTAAGGAGACTATTACCCACCCGGAAGTCAAGTGCCCTCAAGGTGGCGCTCTTCTGTGTGTCTTTATCAGGAGATTTTTCTAGTGCTGGAGAAGGAACTGTGGTGGTCCCTTACCAAGTGTCCCTCGAGAATGCAGTTTTAGAGCAGTTGCTTAGTTTGGGAAGGCAGCTAGTCAGTGACCATGTTGATCTTGTCCTCTGCCAAAAAGTTATACACCCATCTTTGAAACAGTTCTTCAGTGAGCATCACATTATTGCCATCGACAGAGTTGGAGTGACTCTGATGGAACCCCTGAGCAAAGTCACAGGTAAAAACTTCTCTTGGCTTTTGCACATTAGAGCTAATATATCGCCCTCCCTTTCTGAGCAGAGAAGTTTGGTTTGTGTCACTGTTAATACCTTGAAAATATTTAGAAGCCACAAACCGTATAGCATTTGACTCATTTCTGGCAGCAAAAGTTGTTTCAAAGATCCCTTTGCCCACTTATTAGAAACAAAATGGTGGTGGCCATTTTCCATGGCTTTTTCAACCCTGAGTGTAGTCTGTTAATGATCTAACCCTTAGTATTTTATAGGCAGTTGAGAAGTCCAACATAATAAGGTCTTTAATATTGTACACACATTTTTTTAAAATTGGCAAAGCTTTTAAATCCTGTTATATTCATCTTCATTTTTATCATAACTCCAAGAAATTTCCGTACTTCTGCCCAAATAGTTGTTCCTGATTTGGGAGGCAGGTATATGTATACATGTTTGACATTTACCAAAAATACTTGTAGCTAGGTTCTTGAGAACCAAGAGAACCCTTTACAGTCAGGGTTTCTAACATGTCTGGCCCTCAGGCATTTAAAATCATGTGATGAATTGATATCTAGAATAACAATCACAAACTTAACAGACTAAACACACATATGTGGTCAGGAAAAAGGTTGAAGAGTCCCTTATGTGAGCCACTTCTCAAGTCAGTGTCCTGTAACTGCACTGACAAACTGTTAGGAATTGTCGGTTACATCCATATTGACTGCGATGGTTGCTTTTTGTTTAACAAGGCCCAGCTATGTTGTTGGACTAGTCTCCAAATGCTGACCCTAAGGGAGCCACTTAAGTCTTCCAAATAGCTACAACTATATGGTACCTGCCTTGTGATTCTCAACTTAATGAACTGGTATGGCAAACGTTGGATACTGTCAGCCAAACGATTATCAAAATGAAAGTTACTGGGAACATTGGATTATTTGGAATTCATTTTTGGTATCATAGGACAAAGCTAAATTGTGTACTAATTTGTATTGATCTGGCCGTTTCCAGCTTAACATATACTAGGTATTCTGGATTTAGTAAGTTAAAGTTTGAAACATTTGCCCATAGCACCATTGTTGTAAATGGCACTAGTTTTCTGTGCTAGTCCAGTTTTGTGACTTACTCAGATACCTAGAACACACCATGAAAATTATGACTCTATTAGAGTTTTCTAGTCTTTTGGACAAGGTGGCACATATCTAATACCAGCACTTGGTAGAGGCAGGAGGATCATGATCTCAATCCTCCCCTGCATAGCAAGTTTAAGGACAGCCTGGACTACATGAAAGTATCTTTTTAAAAAAAAAAAAAAAATGGCTTCCAAAAAAGTGAGTTGCTACAAGTTACAATTTTGATATTCAAGTATTAAATGTTACTTCTTACAGAAATTGGTATAGATTCCTATATAACAACTACATTAAAAGATTTTGCTAATACCCAAATCAATTTTATTTGTATTTTAACTTGTGATTTATGTAATTTCCCCCATGATAGTGGAAGGATAAACAAATAGGGATAAGAACACAAATAAAAGTAAAATGAGTATGTCACGTTTTTTATTTTGGCACTTGCATGCTATTTACATTTTTGTAAAAGCTCTTAGGCAAAGAGTGTGAGTGTGTCTGTGTGTGTGCGCATGCCCTAGAGTTCCCAAAGAAATAAATGAATTTTTTAAAGAAGGGCTTTTCCACTTTTTTCAAATTGATGAAGTCCTCCTTAATGTGTGGTTTTTGATCTCTAAGTAGGCTTTCAGGGATCTTGAACTTCCTTAAAATATAGATAATTTTGTTGTGTACCATTTCCAGAGAGTACAAAATAACTTTGAACAGACATTCAGATAGGTCTGTAAGATTGGGAGTGCAGCTCAGTGGTAAAGCATCTGCCTAACATGAGCATAACTCTGGGTTCAATACCTAACAATACACACACACACACACACACACAAGTGAATAAATAATATCAGTCTGCCTGCCTGATTAAATTTATTGAACCAGAAAGGCCTGACCACTGTGCATGGCATTATTCCCTGGGCAGGGATTCCTAGATGGTATAAAGTTGAGAAGACAAGCTAAGCACTAGTTTGCATGCACGCATCTCACTGTTGCCTGATTGTGGTAAGAATAGCCGCTTTGAGCTCCTGCTGCTATGACTTCTCTACTGTAATGAACTTTAGCCTGGAACTGTGGTCCAGAATAGCCCTTCCCCACTTTTGATGGAGTGTTTATCACAGAAATAGATAGATAGGCAGCTATGACAAAGTTCATAAACCAAAAGAGCCTATACAAGCAAAGAGCATCGTTTAATAGCAGAATATGAATTTCAGAGATCTAAAATGTGTTTTATTTCTTTATCCTGTATTTCATATTTTAAATGACAAGCTTTGATAAGTTTTATACTAGCTAGTAATTTTGTTGATATTTATTCATTTTAAGAGTTTTATCTTTGCTTATACAATTTATATTTTCTATACTTTACAAAAATAGGAGCAACACCTATTGGTTCCCTAAACACAATAGCTTCTACTTCTTATGGAAGTGTGAAAGATTTGCACTCTGCAAGATTTGGCTCGAAACACTTTTTCCATCTTATTCCTCATGAGGCAACTGTCTGCAGCTTGCTTCTCTGCAGCAGAAATGACACCTCCTGGGAGGAGCTGAAGGTAGGTGGATTTCCAGGGCCTACAGTGTGGATGAAGGAGTCACACAGCAGGTACTACAGGTTGAGGGCTGCGCTGTTTTTGTTTTTCACAATTTTTCATAGTTTCCATTGTGATATAATCACTCAAAAAGAGGCAGAAGTAGGGACTGGAGGTTTAGCGCCAAAGTGGAGCATGTGCTCGGTACAGACAAGATCCAATCCGAGCACCAGAGAAGGGAAGAGGAGAGGCAATGACTCAAATAAGCTAATTTAGTTGGCTGCTATAGGAAACTTGGAATATATTGTACATTGTCATTTCTGCTTTTTGTAGGAAAACTAAAGGTTCTTGATGTGAAGTTTTCCTAAGAACTTATTTGAGTTGCCTCCGTCATCCAACCTTTTGACCTGGTGCCACATTGCCATCTACAAATGTGCTGCTGCATTCATAGCTCTTCTGGGAGGCATGTAACCCATACACCACAGGTTGATCTTGCCTGGACTGTGTGTGCTGCTGTTAATGTCTATGAATTTCCCAGTCGTCCACTTTCTAGTACAGTTTATTGTTTTCTGCAAGTTTTATATAAGGAAACTGACAATATGCAGGATTGATTGTTAGTTTAAAGATTCATATATGCTTTAAAATTCATCCTTAGTAAATCAGAGATTTGCATGTTTTTTACTTACTGTTGTTTGATGCTATAAGCAGACTATAACATTTGTACAACTTCCCTGTTTAGACTTGAATTTTAACAGAAGGGCCAGCAAACCTCATCATCACTGACTTTTTAGGTTACGTGTTTGTGAGCAAAGTACATGTGAGAGAAAATATTAATCTAATTCTGTGAAAATAGATGTATGGCTTAAAAGTCTCTCTTCATTCTCTAATCTTTATTGGAAATGTTTATTAGTCACATTACTATTTACTAAAATAGATTTTGTTCGTTATGAATTGAAATCTGGACCTTACCTGAGCAGGTAAAGGCACTAAGTATCAGGCCTAATGACGCGAGTGCATTTCTGAGGGGTCACATGATGGAAGAAGAGAACTTACTCCCACAAGTTGTCCTCTAAGCTCTACACCTGTCATAACACATTTGCAAACTGACCCCCTATACACACACAAAATAAATAAACAGAGCCTTTTCACATTAAAAAAGAAAAATCCAAGTTGGAACCGAAACAATGGAAAGAAATGTCAGACTCCCACAAGTTGCCCTCTGACCTCTACTCACGTGTCCTGGCATGCACCTTCCCCTGACACACAGAATTAAAAATTGAAACTATGTCTCTGTAAGTTACTATGAGAACATGTAGAGTTCTCATACCAGGGTGAGATCCTGATTCTGATGTGTTTCTTCCTCAGCTCGCATGTCAGACAGCACTGCATGCCTTACAGCTAACAATCAAGGAACCATGGGTATTACTGGGAGGTGGCTGTATGGAAACACACTTGGCTGCTCATATCAGACACAAGGTAAGTTAGACATCCTCCTCGCATTACTTAAGTTTTCTGCTGCTTTTGTTTTGTGAGACAGTGGCCAAATCATGATACCCAACAACCTTTGATACTTAACTTTTCAAAACTCAGGTAATGTAGTGGAAAATATTTCAGGAATGTAATACTTATAAATACAAGGTGCTAAATTGATTGTGTTGATTACCATGAATCTAGCCTAGCAACTGGCCACGTTCTTTGAGCATTATCTATATGTAATGCATGTTGAAACTGACATTCTGTTATTGGAAGTTCTGAAATTCAGCAGCATCTGATGTTCTAACGCTCACAACAAAAGGGCTATGGTCCAAAATATGTATAATATTTTCTGGATCATCAAGAGAAGAGCCAACTTCATGCATTAAAGCATCCCAAGGATCAGATTTCACATTTGCTTTTTACTTTGTGTGTGCATCCATACATGGATTCATGCATGTGTGTGATCAACATGCCATGGCACCTATATGTGGAAGAGGACAGCTTCCATGTGTGGATTCCAAGGATGGAACGCATGTTGTTGTCAGGCTGAGTGACAAGCCCTTTTACCCACAGATTCAGCTCTCCAGACTGTCATCACAATTTTTAAATGGGTATCTGCTTGGATCCTACTAACTCTGCTATCTAGACTTCTCGTTAGTCTCCATTTACTGAAAGTTGTTAGATAAATACGTTACAGGTCTAATCAGTTATTTCATAATCCTGGCCTACTTTGTTTGAAAGTGGACATGTTCCTTACATATCCCCAGTTGACAGGCTCCTGAGAGGCCCTTCAGGATTTCCAGGGTGTAACTGGACCTAGAGAGACAGTGCATGGTCCTGTCACCTTTCCCAGATCACTCCACATGCATTTGAAGATAAAGCCAATTCCTGAGACGTTATCAAACTATACTTTATGAAAATCAAATTCCTAGCCAATCTAATGATAACCAATGGGTGATAATGTAATCTACAAATAAGATTGAATACATAGGAAAAAAAATGTTTTTGAGAAAAGAGATTTCTTAAGTAGGTTTTAGAAGAAACAGGACAGTATTGAACAGTGGGGGAAATGTATAACATAAACGATGTCATCTGACTTTCAAGTCTGGTTTCAGGAGAAGACGGGAACTGTTTACAAAGAACAAGGATGTGGGTTCTTTAACCATCATTCAGTTCTTAGCTTGCTTATTTACCAGTTCTATTTTAAAACATTTCCATGGAGCTGGGGAGATGGCTCTTGGTAAAGCATTTGCTAGGTAAGCAGGAGGACCTGAGTCCTGTAGCCATGTAAGAATCCTAGCATTGGGAGGAGGAGGCAAGAGAATCCCTGATGCTCCCTTGCTGGCCAGCCAGCCAGTGTAGCCAGTCAGGGAGCTCCCCATTCAGTGGGAGACCTAAAGTGGGGAACAAGAGACAAAGACCTTGACCTTTGGCCTCCACACATGAACATTGTTCTCTCCCTCTCCCTCCCTTCTTTCTTCTCCCTTTCTCCTTTTTTCCCTCCTCCTCCATGATACTGGAACTAAAAGGAGGTTTAAACTCTAAATATCTTATGATTAAATTGAAGAATCTTCATTTTTCAAACATTGAAGTGAAAATTACACATATCCCTAAGTAATGTCTTAATTGTAATTTTGCGATATAATTTTAAGCAGCTCTCAAGCATTTAGCTAATATAATAAGTACTTTATTTGGGACATTAGTTTTTAGCAATTTTGCTCTATATGCATGGGTTTTTTGTTTGATGTTGTTAATCCTATAATCTGCATTGTCCTTTATATACTGAAGGAGGTGCTACCAGTCAGCCATTTAGAATAAGCTGATAAAAGGGTCTGTTCCTTCATTCTGGTTAAGTGACTGGCAATATACATTGTTACTCTGGCCGACCAGGTTGACTCACACAGACCAATCAGCATTATTGCTAAATCTAAGGAAATGAAGGTGAATAACCTTATGAACCAGGTTTTGATTGAGTATCATGTTTTTCTGAAGCATTTTTATATTAGTTGATCTTTCTGTTTTCACTGATCTTATTCCCCTTTAGGTTCATAATAAGGCAGACGACATTGTCAAAGAGGATGGTTATTCTCAAGCGGAACTCCGGATTGCTGCTGAAGCATTTTGCAGTGCTCTAGAATCCGTTGCTGGCTCTTTGGAACACGATGGCGGTGAAATCCTCATTGACATGAAGTATGGACACTTTTGGTCAGGACAAACAGCTTCTGCTTCTGTTGTTAACTGGCCAGATATACTGTCACGATGTGGCTGTGGCTTGCACAACAGCCAGGAAGGACTCAGCTGGTCTTTCTTAAGAAGCACTTATCATCCTTTTGCACCACAAACCTGCCTGTCACAGGCAGCTGTGGACTCAGCCAGCAACTTGATTGTGGACTGTTTCACTGCCAAGCTTAGTGGCCTGCAGGTGGCTGTGGAGACAGCCAATTTGATTTTAGATCTTTCGTATGTCATTGAAGATAAAAACTAACATAAGAGAATGGTATATTTATGTTATTAAACTAGTTCAGATGTCTAAGAAAAAATGGTTATCATATTGTTCTCATCCCAATGGCCTGTTCTGCATAGGTGGACAGATGATTTATAAAAACATGGGTGTGAAATAGAAATGTAGAGACTGATAGTAACTCTTGATGCCTTTGCTTTGTCACCATTGCATCACATTTGATGTTCATACCATGCCTTTATGTTTGGAGGTTTGTAAATACTAAAGATAATGTATCACCTTAAAAATATGGGAATTGCCCTTGTACTTTTTTTCTAGGTTGCTCCAATAAAGGATGACCCTGAACCTCTCCCAGCAGCAAGTTAGTAGTCTTCCCTTTTCATGGTAGCCATTGTGCCTACACATTTAGCTTTTCATAAAACTTGATAGTTTCCTTGGTGTAACATTGTTGCTCTTATTTTAAATATTGTGAAATTTTGTTGGGTGGGATGTTTTAATAAAATCATTTGTGTTCCCTAAAGCTATATATAACCTTTAGTAGAAAATACTGGAAATATAGCTAAGCATAGGTGACATGTTCTTGCAATCTCAACTACTTGGAAGGTTGAGACTGGAGCATTGCTAATGCCATGCCTTTTCCCGAAGTAGAAGAAAACACTTCACTAATACTTGAAGAAAATTATCCAAATTCAGATGGTAAAACATGGCATGAGAATTCTTGATGAAAATAATTTCAGAGAAGCTCATTCTGGCAGAAACAAATGACAAAAAAATTAATCATGTTGTGATTAAAAGTAAGATTGAGGAGCAAGAGAGATGGCTCAGCAGTTAAGACCACTGCATACTCTTCCAGAGGTCCTGGGTTCAATTCCCAGCACCCACATGGCAACTCACAGCCATCTGTAACTCCAATTCCAGGAGATCTGACCCCTTTTCTGACCTCCAAAAGCACCAGGCAGGTACATGGTGTGCAGACATCCATGCAGGCAAACTTTACTCATAAATATAATAAAATAATTAAAAGTAAAATTGAGACCTGAGTATTGCCTTAGAGGGTACATCAGCACACAGAGCAGGAAACACTGATAGCTACAAAAAAAAAAAAAAAAAGTCGGAACATAGTGCAGAAAAGAAAGAAGCCTGTGACAGTGACCCGGGGTTTTTACAGGGTTCACAGGATATACAGTAGTTAAATTACTGGACCAAGAGGGTCCAGCAGGATTAACATTTTACTAATCAAGAGAAATTGGAGTTGGAGCAGGAAGAAAGGGAAGAGCTAAAGCAAATATTAAGAGGAAGGACTTTTCAGTGATTGATCTCAGGGCTACCTCACAGGTACTGTGTTAGGAAATCTGTGTGTTAGTTATAGACCAGCACTGCACTGTAGTGAAATAGTTTGTTCAAGGTACTTCAATTATGCATTTTTGGTTTCTTCTGATAGAGGTTTGTTTTTAACATCACTAGTTTGCAAAAAGTATATAGATATATTATCATGAGAGAAGTTAATGTATTTTTTTATTAAATTAAATAATTTAGTTTTTCCAGCCGAATTACATTTTACCCTCCCTCCTCTCCTTCCTGTCCCTCCTCCCAACATTCACTACCTGCCCCCAAGCACTCCTCTTTTCTCTTCAGAAAGCAGGAGGCCTCCATTATGTCAGCCAGCCATGGCATATCAAGTTTCAGTAAGACTGGGCACCTCCTCTCCTATTAAACCTAGACAAGGCAACCCAGAAGGAGGAAAGGATCCTCAAAGCAGGCAACAGAGTCGCAGACAGTCCCTGCTCCGACTGTTAGGAGTCCAAACTACACCACTGTAACGTATGCACAGAGGGCCTACGTCAGACCCTTGTAAGAGCTCAGGATGGCAGTTCAGTCTCTGTTAGCCCCTGTGAACCCAGGTTAGTTGGTTCTGTGGGTTTTCTTGTGTTTCTGATCCCTCTGGCTTCCACAGTCATTCCTCCCCCTCTTCTACTGGATTCCCTGATAATGTTTGGCTGTGGGTCACTGCATCTGTTTCCATCAGTTGCTAGGTGAAGCCTGTCTGATGACAACTGAGCTAGGTACCGATCTTTGAGTATAGTAGAATATCATTCAGAATCGTTTAATTAATTTTATTTTATTTTTATTTTATTTTATTATTATTATTATTATTATTATTATTATTATTATTATTATTATTATTATTATTGGCCAGTACTGTTTGGTTTTATCCTAGATCTCTGGGTTGTCCAGTCTCTGGGTCCTGGTCTTCCAAGCAGTGTCAGGAGTGGGCTCCTTCTCATGGTCTGGGTCACAAGTTGGACCAGTCATTTGTTGGCTGCTCCCATAATTTGTGTCATCTTTACCCCAGCAAATCCTGTAGGCAGGCCAAATTGTAGGTCAAAGTTTATGTGTCTGGGTTGGGGTCCCAATCCCTCCAGTGGAAAACTTGCCTAGTTACTGTTGTGTCAGGGCACACACAAATGTGAGCCTAGTCCAACCTTATCTGA
>JAQHUG010000009.1:4184867-4211703 GCA_028555095.1 Dicrostonyx torquatus | reverse complement strand
TCTGCCTACTCTCTCTCTATACCTCTGTTCAGATTTCCTGCCTGACTTTACTCTGCTAAGTCATTGGCCAAAACAGCTTATAAAAGCAATACATATATAAAAGAACGTTCCACATCAACATATTTGGTTTCTGACTGTAGTTCCTGGCACAGAGTTTAGAATGTTCTCAATGGTGAAAGTTGTTCTTTATAATAAACTAGTCCTTTTCTTCCTTTTTAAAACAAGGGAAATACCATGGCTTAAAGGGTTAATTGGAGATGAGGTGAATTAGAGAAAAGATGGAGTAGTGGACAAGTTAGGCAAATTTAGGCTACATGAAAATACTTATGGAAACCCCACTTGGTAAGATAATTCCATATTAAGTCAAGGTAGACAACATTACAACATAGAAGGAGTAGGGGCACATGAGTGGAGTTATTGACAGTTGATGATGACTAGGGAAGGAGAGTCAGTTTTCCTTTTTGGTAGGTGTAATTTCAAGACAGGATTTCTCTGTGTTCCAGCAGTCTTGGTTTATAGACTAGGTTAGCCTGGAACTCAGAGCTCTACCTGTATCTTGCCTCTCAAATGCTGGGATTAAAGGCATGCCCCACAAGGCCTGGCCTGTTTCTTCTCTTTTATCTTCTTCTATACCTTCTCCTCCTTTTCTTCCTTTTTTAGGATGGAATTTTCCTAAATACCTGAAGCTGGCCTTGAACTTGCTATGTGGCCCGAAAGATTCAAACTCATGATTTTCCTGTCTCAGTCTCCCAGTGTTGAGATTAGATGTGTATACCACAACACCTGGATTTTCAGTAAATTTTGGGGTCCTCAGTTCCCTAACTTTATAGACAGACAATACCTTCTAATCCTAACTTGACTGTGTAATCAACTTTTTTTGGTTACAAAAGAACATCTACTTGTTTAATAAAAACTGATTTACTGCTCATCTTGAATTTATTTTAAATTATTGATTTTAAACATTTTGAAAATTGTGCTCTAATTATTATCTGTTAAGACACTTTCCTAGGTGCTGATGAGATGGCTTATTCATTAGAATGCTTCTCGTACAGGTTGAGTACAGTTCAGAAACCAGAAACCTATATAAAAGAGTGGGTGTGTTGGCTTTTTTGTAATTTCAGCCTCCACAGGTAGAGACAGAGATCCCAAGACATGCCGGCTAACAAGGCTACCTATAGGTTTGATTGAAAGACTATGCCTCCACATGAATTATCATACACATATACCCACATGCATTCAAAACATGCATGCACATATATGAAACACACACAAACACACATTCTGAGAAAACAAAAAACAAAATATGCTTACCAAATTGTCCTTCAATTTTATGAAAAGGAAAAAATTTTCACTTACCAGTTCTTTGTGTGTGTGTTCTTAGCTGTTCTTCTTTGGAGACACACTCTGGCTTTATAGCCTAGACTGATCATGAACCTGAGGTCTTCTTGCTTCTACCCGACTGGTGAGAATACAGGTGTGTGCTGCCCCAACCAGCTGCGGCTAAAGCTTTGAACAACAGTTGGGTTCCTGCCAGACAGCAGGCAGTGGCAAAGTGAGATGGATTTTCTTTCACATTAAAGTAGTTGCTGCTAAAGTTCCAAGCTGAAAACTATCACTTGTTTTCATCTTCTGTGTAATACTTGAAAGTTCAACTGATAAATAAAAATGTCATGCAGATCCTAACGAGGTTGCTTTGGATTTGTTGGAGATGTGCACAGCTGAAACTTCTGTATGAGGTATGAAGAGGCCAGTTCAGATCTGCCAATCTCCCACCATCTCCTGCGATTCCTCATTCTGAGAGCAATTTACATTTTCCATGTTTAGTAGAAACTCCACTCAGACTAACATACAGCCAGGAGCATGTAAGCTTGAAGAGAGCAACTTTGCAAAAATATTAAATGAATTATGAAGGAAAAGATAAACCCTTGATGCTTGCACAAATATAAAAGCACATACACATCAAAGACTTTATTTAGCTCATTAATGAATCTAAAAGGATACACATGCAGGCTACTAGGAATGATGAAATGAAGCTACAGAGGAGGAGAGAATCTCTAGAATCTCCAGGTTGTGGACAAGAATCATTCCCATTATTTAACATAGTAAAATTCTTCATAGTACTCAAAATACAGACGCTATCAAAATGTTCACAGATTGATAAATAGGCAAACAAAGTGTGGCACATCCCCAAGATAAGATACCATCCTACCTCAAATGGGGTATGTGCATCTAGTCTCACTATAATACATATGAACTTTGAAAATATTGTTCTCTATAAAAGGAGAAAGACACAGAAGGTTATGTATTCTAGGGTCCCATTATGTAAACTGTCCACAGTAGGCAGACCACAAGGCCGAGAGTAGAACATGGGTTGGCAAGGGCTAGAAGGAAAGGGCAAAGACTAGTGCCTGCTGAGGAAACAGTGTCCCCTTGAAGATCTGAAAGTGTTCTGGACTCAATAGTGACGGCTGCACAGTTTTGAATCATTTTTTTTTTAATTTTCAGCTGTTTACAGCTTGCTGAGATGTAAAGGGATCAAATAGAATGGAAGGTTTTGACCCCATAAGTTCATATATCCTGAAAAGTTGTGCCAGACAATGCTCCGTGTTCCACTGAAAAGAGTCAATACATTTTTGGTGTTTTAAGTCCCTTGCAATTTTTTTTTCTGCTGAAGGAAGAAACCCAACTCACATTCTGATTGTATCTCTGGGGTTACATAAAACAGAAAAGGCGACAGTGTTCTCCTCCTGCGTCTGTTTGCCAAAAACAATCAAAATAGAACAACAGATGGGCTGCACGGCAGACGCTTTAGAGCCAGGGAGATTAAATGGAAGCAAGAGTCTGATTTAAAAGACCCTTTGCTTAGTCACCATCCTTAAAGCTTATTACTCTGTGTTCCACATTGTGGACAATGTTGAGAGAAAATTACTAAATGGACTGAACTGCTGTATGTTCCTTTTTAAAATTTTACAACCTTTTCAGCATTTCAGAGTGTCAGGAAAAATGCCATGAACTAAAGCCATGGAGGCTGGGTTTCATGGAAGTAGGAGTAGACACCATACTCTGTTCCACCCAGCATGTTTCCTATGATCCCTCCTCTTATTAACTCCCTCCCCAATTCTACTTCTAACAATGGTTCCAGGATTTTTTTCTGGCTCCTTAATTCTCTCAAAGTCTGCATTGGGACAGCTCTTCTCCCTCCTCACCCCATCTTTTCTCTTTGTTTGCATGCATATTAATTCCACTTTCTCAGTTTCTTCAAGTCTTCCTTCCTTCCACTAAGAATTTCAGCCAGTCAACACCCAGTCTTGGAGGGCTGTAGAAAGACCAAACCAAAACTTGTAATCTGTTATCTTCTTTCATGCTTCATTTTATCTAATACCGAACAGTTGCATGTCTTTGCTATATACCTTGAAATACTAGCAGCCATATAGCAGGGTATGGTACCACTGCCTGTAATCACAGCACTAAAGATGCTGGAGCAGGAGGATTGTGAGTTCCACATCAGTCTGGGCTACATAGTCAGGCCCTGCCTGACTGTGTTTTAGAAATAAAAAAGAAGGAGAAAAAAGAAGAAGGAGAAATTGCTATAACCTTAACTTTAGTAGCCATGCTCTGTAGTTTAGTGACTTTTTTCCTGTGGTTTCTAAGAACGGAGTTCCATGTTCTTGACTCACGCTCAGCAAGGCTCCTCTCAATACTTCTATATGGAATCACTGTTGAGGCTAGAAGTCTGAGTCAAAGAATTGACAACGTTGTCTTCTTTTGAGGCCCCCTTTCTGGCTTGTAAGAGTCAGTCTTCTCACTCTGTGGGTCTGTGTCCTAACACCTTCTACAAATAAGGCTACCAGTTGTATTGAATCAGGGCTTCCTTAGCAAACTTCTTTTAATATGATGGTGCTGGCTAGTTTTATGTCAACTTGACACAAGCTAGAGTTATCTGAAAGGAGGTAACCTAAATTGAGAAAATGTCTTCATAAGATCTGACTGCAGGATATTTGCTTAATTAGTGATTGATGGGGGTAGTCCTAGATCATTGTGAGTGGTGCCATTCTTGTGCTGGTGGTCCTAGTAGGCTGAGTAAGTCATGAAAGCATGCCAATAAGCAGAACCTCTCCAATGGCCTCTGCATCAGTTTTTACCTCCATGTTTCGGTCCTGCTTGAGTTCCTGGCCTGACTTCATTTGATGAAAAAGAATGATAGAAATATAAATCAGATTACCCCTTCCTCCTCAAGTTGTTTTGGTCATGGTGTTCATAACATCAAAAATAACCCTAAGACAAAGTTATCTCTTTAAACCTGAGTATTTGAATAAAGTCACTTGCTCAGGTCCTGGGTGTCAAGACTTCAATTTATGAATTTTGTAGAGACTCACATTGCCACTTAACAAGCAATGTTTTCTTCACTTTACAAGAAGAATAACAAGCCCCCAGGGATTAAGGAATCTTTGAATTGTCTGCCCAGGAAAGCAGCTAGGCACTCTAACTGATACCCTGCCTTATGGATCCCTACAAGCAAATTTTAGAAAGAAAAAAAATGTTGTTCTAGGGCAGACCTTCTGTAGTTTCAGAGTTGGAATATTAGAACAATATTAAAGAAATCAATGGTTTTATTTTTGTCTTTAAAGAAAAATTCTAGTCACATCCTTACTTGATAATAGTTTCCTGTGTATCTAGGTAACTATAGTTGATCTAAATATTTGTATAAAAATACCACAGTCATCCATATGTTTTGTGGGGTTTTTGTTTGTTTGCTTGTTTGATCTTTTTTATACTGCTGGGGGGACATTGCCAAGGTCTGGGCATTCTATGCATGTTATTGCTAAGATACGTGATAGCACATTTGCATGCTTTTTTATATCTTCATAGAAAGATAACTTGTAGGACATAAAATCCATGATTTCCCAGTGCCTGAGAATCAGGAGAGTGGGGTGTAGCTCAGTGGTGCAGCACCTGCCTAGTATACACAAGACTCTAAGTTCAATCCCTACCCCACACATGCACACATTGTAGGCAATAACCATGAGTATTTATATACACATGTAAACTGAAGTAGTATTAATTAATTGATTTTTAAGACAGGGTTTTCCTGTGTAGTCCTGGCTGTCCTGGAACTCACTCTGTAGACCAGGCTTGTCCTTGAACTCACAGAGATCCACCTGCCTCTGCCTCCCGAGTTCTGGGATTAAAGGCATGTGCCAGCACACCCATCTAAGGAAAGTATTTAATACTCTGTATATATCAATTATAATCTCTATGGTAACTCTACAAAGTGGATATCATTACCATTCATTGCTGAGGTTATGAGTCTCAGAAGTGTATATAGCCTTCTTAACACCCACAGTTGATAAATTTCTGGTTATTCAGAGCCATGATTGCCTTACTCTAAAACCTAGTAACTTCTTCCCATTGAGACTCAGTCTGTCTGTCCCACTTTTTATTTGAGTGAAACATGCCCAGTGTATAGGAATTCAAAAGTAAACATTAAGAAAAATTAAAATGATCCATGATTTCATTACTCAAAGTTAGCGACTTATAAGTCTTTATCACAGATGCCCTTACAATTGTTTTCTTTCTTTTTTTAATTGAAAAATGTTTTTTAAACAGTGTATTCTGAGTATAATTCTCTTTTTCAAATGCCATCTAGAGCCTCCTTACTTCCCTACCCAACTAAGTCTATACCTCTTCTCTCTCTCATTAGAGTACAAGTAATAATTGAATATTCTTAATAATAAAATTGTTAAATTAATAATAAAATAATGTTAATAGTAAAAATAGTAATAAAATAAAATATAACAAACAAACCAGAACAGGAAAAAAAACAGGAAAGGGGGAGCAAAGAAAATGCACAAGAAACACATACAGGCACGAAGATTTGTATACACAGAAAACCCATATGAATAAAATCGGAAACATAATATATAAGCAAAAGATCTCTAATATATATAAAAATATGTTATTCATGTTTACCAGTTGGTCTATCTTAGTTCACTTGGTCTAAAATTAAACAGGAAACTGTTTCCTGCAATTCTGGTGGCGAGGAATGTAAGGAGCTGGCATAGTCTGTATGTTGCTAAGGCCTACATCCTGGCCTTTCCCCCAAGTCTTCACATTTATGGTCCCTCGCCCCACATCATAACCTAATTATTTCTCATAGGCCTTACCTACTAATGCCAACCAATTAGAAGTTAGGATTCCAATATCTAAATTTGAAGGTTGCACAAAGATTCAATCCATTTAGAGTATGACTTCATGAATTCAGTTATACAAGAAATGTCACAATTATTTTCTTCAAATAAAAGTAAGTCTATTTCTGACCTTGCCAGGCTCTCAGAAGATTATATCTTTATTAGCATTAAGGCAGTGAAAACAAATCTATTGTTTACATAATATACAAAGCTCTCAAACAATTAAAAAATATCTTATCAAATAAAGATCATAACCTTTCTGCTGTTTTTATTGAGTCACATAGCTTTAAAATTCTTATCTGGATTTTTCTCACTCTTAAGTTTTAGCAATTTCTGGCACTTTGAATACAAACATCCATTTCTAGGTAAGTGTTTTGTAGTTGTTTCAGCCCATCTTGCCCTTCACAGCCTTAGCCATGGCTCTTGTCCATCAGACACTGTTCTTAGTGCCAATGGAGTTGTATTGGCTTCTGTTTTCCAGAGTGTACTTTTTTTTTCCGGATGTCCAAGGTTGAACGTCCCAAGTTCATAGAAATACTTTCATACATCTTCCTATAGCTTTTCTATTGCTTTGAATGTTAACTGTTTAGGCTTATTATTTATTTTTAGTCACCTTTTATGAAAGGAGCAAGATCTGTAAAGAGGTCCTTGCATGATATCCTAGCACGATTTGTTTGAAACCCCAGCCTTGCTCCATTAAGCCGTCTTTGAATTTTTGTGACAGATAACTTGGTAGTGTGTTTGGCAGTCTGTGTATAGACTTTTGACTTTTTCCCACTGATCTATGTGTCTGCTTTTCTCTCACATACTACATTTCTTTTGGTTGTTGCAGCATTGTATTAAATATTGAAATTGGGTAGGTCACGTCCTCAGACTCAGTTCTCTTCAATATTCTGTTAGCTGCTGTAGGTCTTTTCTCTATTCACCCTAAAGCTGGTCCATCAGCATCTCCAAAAGAGTCACTGGGAGTTTCCTTGTAATAGCATTGAATCTATAGATAACACTGAAAAGATTTGACATCTCTGGCGAGAGCTTCAACTAAGAACTAAACTGACTGACAGACAATTGTGGGAGCTTCTGTGGTCCTCAAGAGGGGCATCTTTTTGCATGGTCTCTCCCAGAGGTTTCAACTAAGGCCAGTCAGTAGGGTAGCAATGTCTTCTTGAGACTTTATTCGCTCTCTTCCCACACTAGCTCATTTCTCTGTTCTCGCAATAGCTTATGGGATCACCTCCCAAGTAAGCAATATGTTTACTTAAAAGCTCAGCTCATGGTTACTTCTGGGGGATTCCCAATGAAGCCAGAAATTACAACACTGGTCCTTGCTGGGCAATCATCATTTAAACACTTAAAATCTGAAATGTACAAACTGTGAGACCCTTCGAGTACCAACATGATTCCATGTGGTTCCGTACATAATCTCTTGGAACAAGACACACTCAAAGCCGGTATATTCCAAGAATCTTGTGCTGTAAATCTCCTTTAGTCTGTGTAAGCTGTATATGAAACAGAAACTTACTGTTTAGACTTGTATCCCATTGTCAAACTATCTCGGAAGCATCATAAATAGTCCAAAATCCCTCCTCCACCAAATAAATTAAATTTGAGACACTTCTGGTCCCAAACACTTCAGATAAACACCAATCTGGGCTTAGCAGGTAGCATTCACCACCAAACCTGATGACTTGGTCTCTAGATCTCTAGGACCTACATGGTGGAGGGAGAGAGGTAATGCCTATGATGGTTCTCTAAATTACACACACACACACAGACACACACACACACACACACACACACACACACACAGAGTGAGAACCAAAATTAAATGCTGGGGGCTATTTATGTTTTCACTTCCCTCAACAACCTATCTCCACCTGTACTGGATGTGCTTGATCATGTGGGTGGGAAGTATGTAGGCAGGAAATATGTCAGGATGCACACTTAACTCTGATTGGATGTAAGTGGGAGGGGAGTTACATAGGCAAGAAATAGGTCAGGATATATGCTTGCCCCTGATTGGACCCCATGGGAAACACGATGACCTTGTGGAGCTGCCCTTTTAAGCCTCTGCAAACTGTGACTCAAGGCTATTTCCTATGAACCCTGAAATGGACCTGGCCAGAGTCCACTCACCTGGTCAGTATTTAATTAAAGTTTGCTTCAAATTTGGCTTTAAACTGTGGTAGTGGTCTTATTCTCACCGAGTGTTGTTATTAACAACACACACAAATTTAAAAATAAAAAGAAAGATATACACAATTCTATATATTAAAAGGTAGGCTCAAGAGAGACAGCTCTATAATTTAAATATCCCTACTTGCTAAAGCAGGGTCAGTTCTAATCAATAATCAATGCAGAGAGAAAATAGGTAACTTAGTACTTACCTTACACATTCAAATATTCAAATTTATTTTCCAGGATGTAGAAACTTCATATCCCTTGAGCTTTCTATTCTTCAGAAAGGGGGAAAAAGGTAAAAATAAAATGTACTTTATTTCAACAAGCGTGCATGTGCATAAAAATCTGCATCAGAATAGCTAAACTCCTAAAAGATGGGCTGCTATTTCAAAGCCAGAAGATATGGAATGTCTCCGGCAGATTTAAGCTTCTATGTTGCCATGGCTCACTAGAATCAGGTTAAAAATTAAAAATGAAAAGGCATGCTCTGGTTCACTTATTTTTTTCCTTAATTTTGAAATATAAAGGCCATTGGGAGTGGAAAATTAGGGAGGAAAGACTAAATGGCACTGAGAGAATTGGTCCAACAAATTATCTTTATTTTTAATAGCCTTAAAATCAAGTCACACATGCTGAACACAGCAAAAAAAAAGTACTAGGCATTCAATGGGAGTAAAAATTCCTCTGAGGATTTTTATCTTGAGGGGAGAAAATGGCGTCATAAAGGAACGATGCAGACACAATTCTTGTCCCTGCCAGAACTACAGCAAAACCTCAGTCAGCTGCAAAATTAAAGTGCTGTCATCTGACACTTGTTTTTTTTTTGCTGAAATGGAGCTGCAGCCCTCTGCTTTCAGATTCTGTAACCTTGCAAAACACCCAGAGAGCCTTTTGTCCTTGGAGGGGGGGCACTGTAGGTGAATGTAACGTCTTTACTTCTGCAATATGATTTTTCTTCAAGATCCCAAGCCAGAACAAGAGGAGCAGCCATCCAGTCTTTGAAATAAAAGCCAGAAACAAATTAATTAAGCCTTTGAAACTGTCGTATCAGCCCCTAAGGACAGTCAGCCAATGCTTGCTTTGCCTTTTCTAGAGGAATAGGGCTGGGGCTGCCGACCAAGAAGTGCTTTGTTATCCATCTCATGTATTCAAGCATTGAAGTCCAGTCTCTGGGGAGACCTAATGTCATAAGTGGGAATTGTGTTCAGCTTTTCTCATTTGTGAAAACATTATGTGAATGTTCTGAACTCAGTCTCTACCACCATTTCCTGCTTCCCCTGCATGGTCAAAGTTCACAGAAGAGAAGTGATTGTTCCATAATATTCATCTCGCATTCTCTTAACTATAAGATCTGGTCACAGAACACGTAAATGATGTCTTCTTTGGAAGGTCACTAAAGTCTTGGCATCATCTAATCCAATAAATACTTTTGAGTCCCCCAAAATTGTGCAATTAGACATACCTTGTTTCGCACGCCTTCCACTTTGAAGCTTTGTATTTTCTTGCCTTTCGCAGGTATGATTCTGGAAGTTTTTTCTGTTTCCTTTTGGGTGCATCTTATAGGCCCTTTCTGTAATTGCTGAGACTGTTTTTCACAGACTTCCAATTATTTTAAAGATATTTCTTCTCTCAGCATGCATCAGTTGCCTTATGTCCAGCTATTTGATGGCTGGACCATCAGTGGCAACAGTGAATATCAGCTACATCCCACTGGATGGTCTCACACTCCGGAGTACATGGAAAGCACAGATTGTGTGCAATGGGTTATAGAGAACAAACAAAACAGCAGCAACAACAAAAACCCAAAACAAGGAGAGAGGACACAAAGTTAGGAGGTGTATGGTAGATTTGGAAGAGTTGGGGAAGGAATTGAAATGATCAAATACATTATGTATGAAAGTCTCAAGCATTCATTATATATATATATATATATTATATATATATATATCTTTAAATATATGACTTAACTCACATTTCACTCACTTGGAATGCCTTCATACTCTATCTACGCCCTGCATTTCAGTATCTTAGCTACCTTCCAAAGCATCATGTACATACTGGCAATCCAGGATGCCCTTTTTTCATTCAGCACAATGGAATGGGGAATAGACCATGAGCCCCTACCTAAAAATAGTTATTTTCCTTTTAGTTTTTTACTCCTTTTGCTATATCACTTTGTAATGTTGATTCCAAACCTTAGGGAATGTGGTAGTTTGAATGTAATTGGCTCCCATAAGCCTATAGAGAATAGCATTATTAGGAGGTATGAATTTGTTGGCATAGGTGTGGCTTTCTAGGAGGAAATGTGTCACTCTGGGGGGTGGGCTTGGAGGTCTCCTTTGCTCAATATACACCCAATGTCTCAGACCACTTCCTGTTGCTTGCGTGTCAAGATCTAAGAACTCTCAGTTCCTTCTCCAGCATCGTGTCTGCTGAATGTTGCCTTGCTTCCCATTATGATGATAAAGGGCTGAACCTCTTAACTGTAAGCCAGCACAATGAAATGTTTTCCTTTATAAGAGTGCTGGGTTATGGTGTCTCTTCACAGCACTAGAAACCCTAACTAAGACATGAAGTATCAATATCACCTGGAAGAATTGTATCAAACAAACGGAAATAAACACAGAGTTCTGGCCCTGTCCAGAGCTGTCGCTGATTCTGATTGATAAGGTTGCAGGAGGTGCTGGTGCTGTTGATTTGGTGAACACTGTTAGAACTACTTTACTGTAACTTGGATTTTATTTTCTCTCCATTGTGAACTTTTCAACATTGAAAATTGGCATTTTTCTTTGGTCTTATATGCCTTGAAATTCCCAGCAGAGTATAAATATATAAACTATTATAAAAATTGAGTAGTGCAGGGGATAAAGTGTTGCTTTTAAATTTCACCCTGACCCTTTGGTTTTTGGTTTTCATTAACTAGAAATAATAGATCTAAGTGAGTTGCTAAGGGTGTAGTCAATTCTTCCAAGGTTTTGCTATAATTCTTAGTCTGGGGACGTGAGCTCATGGCATATGCTTTGAGGAATGAAATGAAGGAAATGATGTGAACTGGATCTAGGGGGGCAGTTGAAAGGCTCCCATAAAGGAATGGAATGGCAAAGTTTCAAACACTTGAGAAATTAAGTAATAAGGTTGCCATGGTAAGATAGCAAGAAATCTCAAATCCCTAATTACTCCGAGAGAGGCATGTTAGCATCCTCCATGAGTATTCTTGTTTCCTCTTATTCTTTTAATGCTTTAGAATCAAGCCACTCTGAATTCAAGTCATGATTCTAATTGCCCTTGTTATTATACTTAGAATTTTCTTTAGGACCAAAATAGTTCATAGTAAAGAAGATTAATTTCATGTCTTTGCAGCTTAGAAATACGGACACCAGACTATTCTTACGAATTCATGTTTTCTGAGTGTGGGAATATAAGTCATTCTCTTTCTCCCTATCTATTTAGTATTTAGTGATCTAATCAGAAGATTTTTCTCAGATGAGTGAGACAGAATTTTGTTTATAGAAACTTTTTTTTTTTTTTACAGAATTTCTCTTCAATTCACTAGAAAATTAAGAATAAGTCAGCTTGACCAACAAAAACGTTAACTCTCCCTGACCTTTGCTCCTAGCATGTGGTATTCATGCCATACTTCCATATTTCTCATGAAATGAGTAATGTGACATGTACAAAGGGGTTGTGGAGATGATCACACTGAAGCGTCTATGTCAAACATGTTTTTCCTTTTTTATTTTAAGGAGGAATTCAGTTCTACCCAGATGGAACATTTGGAAACCTACAGCTCTGCCCTGCTACTTTCTGTCAGCAGCAGTAGTGGCACAGATGGTACCTTTCCATGTGCACGATTTGCCAAGCACAGGCAGGGTGTCCAGCTGTCTGCACCACCCCCATAACAGCTCCAAGATTACATGGAGGAGGACACACTGCTTGAGTTAAGTTAGAGACCCTTAGGAAATTACATTTCTCAGTGCTTGGATGTTATTTGGATATAGGGTTTCTTCCTTGAAGAAAGCAAATGGTATTGCCTGACCATGACTTTTATCTGCCGTGACTGAGTAAGCAGTCCTCCTGCATCATGCCAGAGACAGCCCCTAGACTCCAGTGGTGGAAAGAATCAGGCAACAGCTGAAGACAAGCCCCACTTGCTCAAACACATTGTTCCTTGCTATTTACCTTTTTAGAAATTATGAAGATGCTTGTCCTTTGCCTTAAATAAGATTAAAGTTATATTGATACCATCAAGGAATCAAAATTTATATTATGATAACAAAAAGAAATCTGAAGTCCCAGAGTGGAAATGTTAGTGACTATGGTGGCTGGATGGTTTATATGACTATTGACAGTTTGCTTCTCTAAGAAACCCACTATTCATCTGAAGGCAACAATCTCAGGAACTGTAACATGAGGGCTGGCTCGTTGGGGTTACTGTCCTACCCAGTACCCCACAGCCAGCAAGCCCCAAAGAAAATCACATAGAGAGTCTACATTAGGTTATTAACTGATTGGCCCATTATCTCAGGCTTCTTACTAGCTCCCATAAGTTATATTAACCCATTGTCAGCCACATAGCCAGTACCTTCTCTCAGCTGGGCTGCTACATGTTGCCTTGTTGGAGATCTGTGCAGGAATGCCAGGAAAGCTTCCTGCTTCCCAATTTCTACTGTTCTCCTTGCTCCACCTCTACTTCCTGTCTGGTTTTCCCACCTATACTTCCTGCCTGGCCAATCAGCATTTATTTAAAACATGATTGACAGAATTGTTCTGCACCAAGGAACCATGTCACTAGTTACCTGGAACTTCCTATAATTATAATGGAGAGGAACTAACAAACAATGAAATTATTTGTTGTCTATCTCATGCTGTCCTAAAACTGATTTCATTACAAAACTGGCCAGAAAGGAGAAGAGCTTTCATCTTCCATTACCTAGACCCTAAAATATTGCACCGTCTAGTACTGATTCATCATTTCAATACTTGACTTCCATAGTTGACAGTGATAGGCACTTATTTTTAACATTTGTAGACAGATGGGCCTCTGTTGTAATCTCATCAAGTCCTTGGTTGTTACTGAGGATCTTCCAACCTTTGTGAAAGTCTGTCTTTTTGTCCTTTGGTCCTTCATTGCTGTGGGACAATGGTATTGTGCCCTGCAAATATTTGTCACTTGTAATGGTTTAATAAAATGCTGATTGGCCAGTAGCCAGGCAGGAAGTATAGGTGGGGGACCAGAATAGGAGAATTCTGGGAAGAGGAAAGTCTCAGTCTGCAGTTATCACCCAGACACAGAGGAAGCAAGATGAGAATGCCTCACTGATAAAGGTACCAAGCCATGTGACTAACACAGACAAGTATTATGGGCTAATTTGAGATGTAAGAATTAGTTATTAAGAAGCCTGTGCTAATAGGCTAACCAGTTTATAATTAATATAAGCCTCTGTGTGTTCCTTTGGGACTGAATGGCTGCAGGACTTGGCAGGACAGAAACCTCTGTCAGCACTTCTTGTGTGGTTTGCCATGTGAGGTCAGTAGACACAATTCAGCCAGAGACCAGGAAGAGGTTGCTCATTGCCCTTGGGGTGTATATGCTTGTTTTTGATAAGAACAAGTACTAGGCTTTCTTACCTGAGAATAGGAGACACCTGGAACACAGCTGGGTTAGCTCATGCATCTCAGGAGAAGACAGGTTAACATGAACAGCAGTTAACTGCTTCCCAGGCTGACATTTAATATTTTAATTTGTGATCAAATTCTAATGCACTCTCTAGGATAAGCATTAGTTTTTCTACTTCTACATTTCTAGGTGGGCCCTTAACACAATAATTTTTTTACCATTATTTGAGATAAAAGGGGACCAACATCTCCCTAAATTCTAGACAAATGGCAGTAAGAAACAGTTTAAATTAAAGGATGTTTAGCAGAAGGTCTGCAGATTTAAATCTACCTATCTATGAGACTGCATAACCTTCCAGTGAGTGGATTTATCATTTATAAAGTTAGTGTTAACTAGTACTGGTGTTGTTTCCATTTTATTGGAGAAGAAACAGAGATTGAAGGAGATAAATAGTTTGAGTTAGCTAGTGTTGGAGTAGGTGTCAGAGTCTCAGCAGAGGCCTAACCTTGTACTTTTATAGCATGCAAATAGGCCAGAGACATGTTTGTGGGTAAGCATGCACAAACACACACACACACACACACACATGCCTGCATGCATGTGTCCATAAGTATATGAGTGTTTGGTTCCCATTGCTTTTGCATTTTTTGCCTGTAATTTTATGTTGGCTCTCATCTCTTCAATCAATCCACATCTCAATAAGGAGATGATATGTATCAGTGTTTCTCAAATACTCATTTTCATGGAATAACCCTAAGATTTTGTTAAAGCACAGGTTGTTGATGCCATGCCAGATATTCTCACTTAGCGGTTCTTAAGCACACTTGGGATTCAGCATTTCTAGTTCAGTTCTCAGATGACAAGATGTTACCAGTCTGTCAACCATGCTTGGAGTATGTACAGTGCTTTGTAAACTCTAGAGCCCACATAAACTCAGAAGCATGTGAGCTGTCAGCCTGTGTTGAGATTCTACTGAATGCTAGCTGTAGTGAAAAGCATTTTGGAAAGAATAAGTAACACCATGTGGGGTATGGGAAAAGAAATTCTGTGTTTAGTGGAGACAAAAGGCTTTTGGTTTCTCCACTGAATATCAGTTTTGTTGTTAAAATCCTCCCCCATTGATATGTGTATAACTAACTTGGAACACAGGGACCCTGTATTTGAACCTCATCTTGTTGACTTGTATTTTATTTCTTTGACCTTATAAGGAAAATTGCTATAAGATTTAGTGCTTTGCCTTAGTCTGGCCATCTCTTACTCTACTTTATTTAAACTTAGGATGACTACCAAGAAAAAAAAATCTAACTCTCACTTAAAACCTTCAAAGATGCAAGTCCAAATTCTCTCGTCCCTGGTCCAGAATCTATTTCATGCTCTGATGTCTTCTTACTTTACTTCTCTCCTCTTCTTAATTTTGGGGAGCACTGAAAAAAATGTTCACTCAAGTCTCAGGTACTTATTGTTGGTGGGGAAGGACTGCTTGAAGGCACCAGAGCTAATCACTGGCAACTGTTACATTATAGAAAAAGAGGGTCTTTGAAGATGTAATTACTATCTTGAGATGGAGGGATTGTCTGGGATAAATTATGTGGGCCCTAAATAAGGTCCTATCATGTGGTCAGAAAGGTCTTTGTAATCATTGGCAGGGAATCTGACATGCAGAGAAGATGATGTGAAGACTTAGGTAGGCTTCGAGAGATATATCCACAAGCCTTAGGATTCTAACAGCTGTCAAATGCTTGAGAAGCTCAGAGAGCTTCCTTCACGAGTGTGGTTTTGCCAGTACCCAGGCTTCACAGCCTGGAACACTGAAAGAATGCATGTTTGTGGCTGCTGTAAAGCACCTAGTTAGTAATGCATCACACAGTAGTAGAAAACTCACACAGTTGTGCTGTTTGGCTCACTTGACAAATCCCCAGGATGCTGTCAAGATGGCTCCTATGTCTGCGGCTTACATATCACCTCTCACAAGGAGTTTCTGAGATTTCTCCTCCTACCCCGTCTAGGTCCCAGTTTAAGGAGAGCTGACCTTTGTCTCCCTTAAGTCCTTGAACTAAGTGCTCTGTTATTGTCATAAATGTGCTTATCATGCATTCTTTTATTTATGATCACTTCTAGATCAGTCTCCTTTTAAAATTTTAGGTTCCTGGGGGCCTTCTTTATTTTCCAACTGTTTGCCATAGTACCTGGTAAAAATGGCGACTGATTGACTGTTTCTTGACCAAAAAGGAGGTCGATGTTGTAGATCTGTGGCCAATGTCTATCACAAGGCTTCATAGCATTGACCTAGGTCTCCATGGAAAACGCAGTTCCTTGGGTGAGTCAAGCGAGTGCAGGATTTCCCATTGTCTATTACCCCATTCCCTCAGCTCTGGAGATTCCAGAGGTATGAGGCCTGGGGTGATCCCTGTAGCTTCTTTTCCCCAGAACTAGTGTTTATTTCCATCCTGGCTCTTTTTATATTTCCTCTTATTCCTCAGCTCTCCTTTTCCTGCCTCCCAAACAACAGTGACTCACACCCTCCAGCTCTGCTCTCTTTTCTCGTTATTTTTAGGTGCCACATGATGTTCCTCATTATTGCCGCTGGCCTAGACCATGGTTGGGCTGTTAATGCCTCAAGGCCAAACTTTAGAGTGCAAACCAATTGACATTCTAATATATTGGGGTCATACTAGTATTTCAGTCATCTATTCTTCCGGAGGAGGGGACAGCTGAGCATCGAATTTGACCATGAGGGATTGGGTTCTAGTCAAAGGGATGGTTTTAAAGCATCCTTAGCCAGTTCTTCCCCTGCAAATAAGCATCTCAGCACATAATTCCTGGACCAAATATATATAGTCAAATTTTAGATTCTTCTCTAAATTATGATTGTTTCTTTTTAGACTTAAGGAAAGTAGATAATTGTTATTGTTGTTTTCTCTCTTTTAAATCCCAAGTAGAGGAACTCCAAGATGTGGCAAAAATGGTACATTATGTACTCTTCATGAAGCAACAGTGATATTGTAATTATAAAATCTGAGTTTTAAGAGAGAGTTAAGTCTTTTATTCACAAAATGATGGAATTATTTATTGCTATAGTTTGTATCTTTTTAAAAAAATTTTTTTTATTCATTTTACATACCAACCACAGTTCCCTCTCCCTCATCTCCTCCTTCTTCCCCGTACCTGCTCCAAACCCATCCCCCATATACTCTTCAGAAAAGGAAAGGCCTCCCATGGGTAGTCACCAAAGTTTGGCATAGGCAGTTGAGGCAGGACAAAGCCCCTCCCCCATGCATGGATGCTGAGCAAGGCATCTCACCATATGGAATGGGCTCCAAAAAGCCAACTCATGAACCAGGGATAGATCCTGGTCCCACTGCCACGGGTCTCACAAACAGAAATATGGGACACTAATCTCTTCCTTTCTGTCTTTTACTTTTCAGTCTTAAGGTAAGTGGTTTTGTGCTAACTTGTAAAAATACATATTCATTTCAAAGGAGAAAGCCTAAATTCAGAATGCTACCTCAGTGGTTTCCCACTACAAAATGGCTGCCTAGAGAAATGTTTCCCTAAGGACAGCCTTGAAGATACTCAGTTATTGCCGCAACTATGACCCAAGGACACCAGGTCACATTTCAAACTAGAAGCAGGAAATGGCAGCTCTGTCCACAGTTTGGGTTTGTAGGTGTGTGAAATGCAACAGTCCTGGGGCTATGTAGGCTTGCATCAAGAGCCCAGAAAAACACTGAGATCAGAAAATATGTGGCAGCTCTAAATTCCCTGCAAGGTGGCCCTGAGAGCCCATTGCATGAATCAGAGAAGGCAAAGCCTTGCAATGGGACTTGAAGATACTGGAAATGCAGCACTGTTGGATATTCCCCCCCCCCAAATAAACACTGCTGTCATGGGCTGGAGCTAGGCCAAGAGAGGTCTCATGTGCTATAAGTGGTGAAGTTAGAGGGGTGGAGCTGCTCCAGGCTATTAAGTTTGGCCAATCCTATCACCAGTTCCAGATACTGGGCATGAAGCTGTAAGATTTGACATTTGCCCTCCTGAGTTTGTCTTACTTTAGTTTGAGCATTGCTTGTTATGCTTCTGTTCCTCCATTTTGGAATGGAGATGTTTACTTTGTGCTAGTAGGTCTTGGAAATATGGAACCTGAAAGTTGGATTTTATAGGGGCTTACCGTTAATAGGCTATCTTGAGTTTCACAAAAGACTTTGGACTTTTAAGTAATATTGTATTGTATTGTAATGACTTTAGCATCTTTAGAGATGGGATAAATACATTTTGTTGTCATGAAGTAAACATTAGACATTGAGGAGCAGAGGTGGAATGTTATGATTTAGTTTGGGTGTCGAGTTGATGGAGGTGGATCTATGTTGCCTACTTTTGATGATGAACTTGATAGGCTTTAATCACTTAGGAGACACCTCTCAATGTATTTGTGCAGGTGTCTCCAGAGAGGTTTATTTGAAGACCCAGACTCATTCTGAATTTGAGTGACATCGTCCCATGTCCTAACTAGGGTGGTGGAGGATAGATCTGGGAGGAGTTGGGGGAAGGGGTTGGGTATGATCAAAATGCATTGTATAAAATTTTCTAAGAATTAGAAAATTTAAAGGAGAAAGCAGTGAACTAGCAAACCACCAGCATTCACCTCCCTTGTTTCCTGACTTTACATACAATATGACCAATTGTCTTATGTACCTGCTGTCATAGCTAGAGACACTCTCAGCACCACATTTTTTTTTCCATTATGGACTGGACCCTCAAATGGCGGGCCCACCTATCCTTCTTTCCTTCCTTCCTTCCTTCCTTCCTTCCTTCCTTCCTTCCTTCCTTCCTTTTTTCCTTCTTTCCATTGCTTTTGTTAGATATTTTTCCACAGTACTGTGAAAAAAAAATCAAAACCAAAAAATCAGCTAATTCAGGTCCCAGTCACCAACCACTGTATCAAGGACTGAGTCTTCCTCAAATGAAGTTTGTGCTTTATCTTGAAGAAAATCTTTGAAGGACTGAGGAAACATTTTATGAACAGGCTAAGGTTTTACACTTGCTTAATCTGGGACTGGTGAGGAGACTTGGACTGGATCAGGGAGGAACTGAGGAGGTTTGTCCTGAGTCTGTAGCCTTCCAGATATGGCCAAGGATAGAGGAGGAAACAGAGGAGAGATATTCAGAGATGGTGCTGACAAGACTTGGAGGCTGATGTCATGAGGAGGTGGTATCTGGCTTCAGTCCCAAAGCTGAGAAGTTTGCAAGGGGGTGGTGTTCACTGTGGGTCTCGATGACTTCCAAGTGCCTGCGGGTGATCTGGAGGAATTGTAGTGGGAAGGCAGAGGTGTGGTATGCCCTCAGAAGGGAAATCTACCCTGCATGTCTAGTTTTAGGATTCTTCTGCATGAAAGCAGTAGCTGAAATACCCGAAGCCTGGGTTTATATGCACTGCATTAGAGAAGTGACCTGAATTTAGTCATTTAGGGGCATACCAACAGCTAAATGAGGAGTAAACAAAGAGAACCCAAAGACTGAGATGGAGCAGTCAGAGAGAAGACAGCTCTCAAAAGACAGGAAATACTTCGAAGTTACGGGTTAATCATATCAAAGATACCAAAGAGGCTACAGTAGCTGAGGCTTTAACATTTTTTGTGTGTTCACTTTCTACTCAATGGCTACATAAGTTCCAAGGATTTTATCCCAAGTCAGAAGGAATGAAAGACAGAGTGGATTTTAAAAAATGATGAATCAACAAGAAGAGGCAATAATCAGAAGTTTGACACCAAGACCACACCACACTTAGAGGAAAGAGAACTGGGATTTATATTGTGTTTAATTTCTTTTTTGTGGTGCTAGGAATCAAACCCAAAGCCCTATGCATGATGGGAAGGCATTAGTCTATTGAACTACACGCCCAGTCCAGGTTCCCCCTTTAAAAGGAGTGCCTGAATTTGCTTGCCAGGGAAAGCTCAGTAGTCGAACTATCCAAAGTCTCTTGGCCTTAGGTCTGGCTTGAGCTGTGGGTAGGTAGGCAGTTCTTAGCAGTTGCCAACTCACTTCAAGCTAGCAGAAACTTGCTGGTATTGGGAGCCCTGGGCTTCTTCTCTGTCTTGGGGCTTCTCCAGTGCCATGGGCAGGAGAAGGTGCTTGTTTAGCTTTGGGCATACAAGCTTGGCAGTGTAGGGAAATTAATATTCTTGGACAACCTTTTACACAAGCAGGGATATGGGAGCTGATGAATAAATGTTCTTGCCTACTATTTCCCAGGTGAACAATTTTTAGGATAATCTACAAATGTGTCAGCAGTCAGGGGGATCTATTTACCCTCCATTACTTAGAATGGTGACAATACTTATCTTGCCTTCTGTGTTTTCCTTCCGTCCTTAACCCTTTTAACTCCTGGAGTTATCTCCCAAGAAACATACCAAGTCTACATCCAAATCTCAGGCTCTGCTTTGAGAAATTCCTAATTAAAATAAAAAATATCTAGGTGGGCTTATTTAAGGTGATTATGTACATAACAGTAACATGTACCTACCTTCTTGAACACATATTCTGTTGCTCGGATGACCATATCGTGTGTCATACGACCTTGCTCTTCAGCAACAGTCCATTGGACCGAAGGTGACTACACGACAGAGGGCAGCTAGGGCAAAGATAGACTGCTCAACAACCATGCTGTAGCTTGTTGTGGATATATGATGAAACTTTGAGGTTTTTTTCTTCATAGAGAATTTAACTAGAAAATGTCTTGAGACTGAGAGCAGAACCCAAATAGCTGATGTGAAAAGGGAGGGTAGAGAAGACAGTTGGTTGCCTGCAATGAGCACTGTGGAGGAGTGAACACAGCATGATTATAGTTCAGGAGTGGGGCTACCATGTAACACACAGGAAAGAGGAGAACCTTTTATTGTCGTAAGCCTCGCATTCCAATTCCTCTTTGGCTGAGGACTCTCTTGTGCTCTTTTTTCTTATAGTTACAGGAGCCTCAGTAGTCAGGGTGGTCAGAGAAAGCTGCCTAACATGGAGGGAGCAGGGTAGGTGCTACGTTTCACTGCTTCAGACATACATTCAACCCTTCTTCACCTTGTTCTGGGTTGGCAGTGCCAGCTTTGGTAAACATTAGCATGAACTTCCTTTCTCCGACTTCTGGTGCATTCCATAGGGAAGAACCATCAGAAAGGTCCGGGATCGTCAGTGGGAAGGAGAGCTGCTGGAGCATTCACTCCTTCTTATCTGCCCTGCTTTTGCTGCTCTTTTTTTTTTTCGAGTCAAGGTCATGCTCCAGGCTGGTGCAGGTGGTCCTCTCTGTGAGTATAACCACCTTTCCCAGGTTCCAGTTCATAGGACTTTCTCTCTACCTTGCTGCTGTGGGACTAGGGATGAGAAGGAGCTTCTATCATGGCGGCTCCCTCAGGAAACTTACCCTCTTGCTAATTCCTTAACCTGACACACACCTTCACAAATGGCTTCTGCTGTTAAATGCTCTTCATATTACTCAGTCATGCCAAGAAGATAGTTGAGAGAGAGGTTTTAAAACTAGAGAAATGGGAAATGGAAATACTTTGAACTGGACAATTGCAGACTGTGATGCTGTTTCACCCCAACACACAGTTTCCATTTTGAAATGGGACAGAAATGTGGAGTATTTTTGTTTGTGTGGATAAGCCACCATGGAACAGGAAGGGAAGGAAAAGGTGGCAGAGGACGGGTCCCTTGTATTTGAAATGACAAAGCCTGATGATATTTGGGATTGTACTCTGTTATCTTTTTTATAACTAATAAGCTTATGATTGAAGTAACACATCCAGACAGCAAGGTGAGAATATTCTATATTGGAGGGCTCAGCAAGATGTCACTCACTGACTACCCTTGTGCACCTGAGACTCACGGCAAGCACAGGGTAGGATCAGTATCCTAGAATCTTTCCTCTAACATTCTTTGCTCACTAACCATCCCCAAAGAGAAACCACTGTTTTGACTTCCAATACCATGGGTTTGTTTATTCTGTTTTTGAAATCCAAGCAATGTGTTTTCCCTTATTTGTCTTCTTCTATTCTATACCAAGCATGCTGGGAGTTTATTCACTCTCATTGCTGTTTGTGTTCCATGTTTAATCAGCTGCAATTTGTTTCTCATTCTCTTGCTGATGAGCACTGGAGTTCTACTTTGGCTCTCGTGACGGGCACATTATTTTTGTGTATGATACATATGTGTGTCTGGGTGAGGCCAGAGAAGGATGTCAGGTGTCCTGTTTATTCCTTTGAGACAGGGTCTCTCCCTGAACTATATTTCAGCTAGGTGACTAGCCAGCAAGATCCCAGGATCCACTTGCATCCAACCCTCAGCGCTGAGGTTAAAGGCATGAGAGAGAGGCCTTGCCTGGCTTTTATACGGGTGCTGGGAATTTGGACTCAGGTCTTTGTGTTTGCTCAGCAAATGCTCTTACTCACTATGCCATCTCCACAGACTCTGCTGTGAACATTTTATTTTATTTTATTTTGGTTTTTCAAGACAGGGTTTCTCTGTAGCTTTGAAGCCTGTCCTGGAACTAGCTCTTGTAGACCAGGCTGGCCTCGAACTCACAGAGATCCGCCTGTCTCTGCCTCCCGAGTGCTGGGATTAAAGGTGTGTGCCACCACAGCCTGGCTGTGAACATTTTTTCTATGGCTATTCTAATATATGTCTCTTGGTGAATAAAAGTATGTGTTTCTAGTAGGTAGGTACCTGCCAATGACATTGCTGAGTCACAGTGTATGGACATGTTTAGCTTTACCGGATCTTGCTAGTTTACTGAAATGACTGTGCCGATATATACTGCTTCTGCTGGACATCAGAGCTTCCATATGCTTCATTCCTTTGAGAAAGGTGTAACCTATGCAGTCCTTGAATTTCCCATTTTCCTTCCCAGTCTGTGGACTACCAAGATAACAGCCGTGTACTACCACACTCAAGCAGTCCGTATATTTTTAATGTGAATAGTCTGTGATGTTCCTGGTGATCTCCAGAACCCTGGCACAAAAGGGACCAGACAGAGAACTATTGATTTAGAGCTCAGGTTTTTCACTCCAGGACTGAGTTCAGAAATTGAAGATGATCTTATATAAGAGGGGCTAGTGTCTTGCCCTGGTGCTCTTGGTGGCTTAGGCAATTGGACTTATTGAGAACTAGACTACTACGTACATTTGAAGGGCAAGGGTGGAGTTGTAAGAATGTGAACGAGTGAGATATTTTGGTTAGAGGATGATGCAAGTGCAATTTGAGAGCTATTCATTTTGAAGAAGTGTCATAACAGAGAGACTCAAGATAAGAGCAATGTGGTACTAGACTATAGTCAAGGTCACCTTGGTGATGACTCAGAGAAAAAGGAAGGAAGAGACTGGACAAAGGAACAGTTTATTTTGGGAAGACAAACTAGAAATAGGCTAGTAATCATAATGATAAGCGGAGCTGCAAAGCAGATCCTGTCTTCCAATCCTTCTCTATTGTTATGTAAAAGTCCCTTTTCATATGTCTCTCTTGTATAACTTTACCCCTGCTTTAAAAACATTCTGATGGTGTTAAGGATGAACATGGGACCCTGTGCATGCTTAGGCATGTTCTTTACCACTGAGCTCCACCCCCAGCCTTCTTTCTTGGGCTTTCTCAACTAGATAGGTCAGTTTTACCTATGCTGTGTGCTAAAAAACACCTTCTAAGTATCCTTTCCTTTTTCTTCTTCTTTTTCAGTCAAAGCTTTATGACTCAAGCCAAACATTCTAACCTTTCAGCCATATGCTCCATGCCTTTGACCTATGCTGGCTCCCAAATGTGCCTACCATTTATATTATAAATTATGAATATAGACTGAGTATGTTCAGGAAAGTATTTCTTAATAATGCATGTTCAGAATGTGTTTGCCTGCTAAGTAAATAAAAGCCCCACATGTCTGTTTTATAAACAACTGCCTGTCTTGCCTACCTATGCCAGGTGATGACTCTATCAGCCCTCTTTTATTTCTTGACCATGCTTGCTTTGACTGCATTTTCCTCCATGTGCACTCACTGTGGTCCAGTCCCCAGGTGCTATCTTCTACCATGACTGTTTTACCTTGGCGTCTGTCTATCCCTTCCTTGTCTTCCACTTTATATATGTTCTCTAGCCTCTTTAACTTTCATAATTCAAGCAAAACACAATCAAATGCCTCTCCTTCTGCTTTTCTGTGATCATCCATATCTTAATCCACTAACGACATCTGAGGGACCTTGGTGCCTTGATTGTTCCTTCATGTTTCTCTCAGAACCAATGCTCCTTATACGTATCTTCAAACTCCCTTGATCTGATTTCTATACCAGTCATAGGGCTGGCAATCAATTTCAAGCAGCCATCATCAGCCTTGCAGAAGAATAAATTGACCCTTTGTATCTGAACTTCTCCTGTCTTGTTGGTCCTGTTCATACAGAACCCCTTTGGGCTTTCAAGTGTATAACACAGGCAGAAGGTATCAATGCCACCCATGACAATACATGGCCAAAGCAAGTGCACCTCCATGTCTTTCCCTAAGGAAATATCCTTGATCTGCATTCCACTTGCTCCTCTGCTTTCCCTTAGGCTTAAATACCCAGGTACCTAATGACACTGATTCAACTGCATAATGCACTTTCAGCATCACTTTCCAAGACATCGTTTTTTCTCTCCCATCCCTCTTTCTTGCCTTCTGGTTCCACACTCCCAGATGCACTTCTTCATTGAGTCTTCATTTTCTGAGGAATGCTATTATCTAACTTAGCAAAAGCATTTTTAAGGCACTCCAAAGTTTTGTCTTGGTTTTTAATCATTGCTTGGAATAAAACGAGACTAAGACTGTTGGCTGAGGTATATCCATCTAAGAACCGCTAATTAGTCTAAGGGCAGAGCAGACGACTTACACTTAAGGTGCTTAAACAAAAGTTTAGAGAGTAGAATTTCAAGTAGGCTATGGTCATTAAAAAAAGAGAGATATTTTTAGTGCAGGTATAAAATCTGAAACTTCTTGGAAAATGTATTTGACATAGTTTGAAGTTTTGCCTTTAATCACAAACAAGTGCACAGTTTAAGGTCTCTAGGGCTTTCTATCCCCACAGCCTCTTGTAGTTTAAAATTACATGCCATGGACACTTGCTTCATCCTTTCTAAACTGGCAATTGTCATGTTCTTTTAAGAAGCAAGCTAGTCCTTTAAGAAGCAAGCTAATGCCATGCAAGACAGCAGTCACCTCCTACACCCCACGCCTCCAGACACCCAGGAAACATCTTGTATATACTTAAGCTGTCTCTGACACACATAATTTCTTTTTCATTCTTGACTAATCAGTCTTGTTTGCTCTGTTAGCAAAGAGAACAGTATTTTTTGAACATAAAAGGTTGGTAAGAAAAGCAAAATAAAGACTCCCACAAAAAAAAAATAAAATCTAGTGTAAATCTGCACAAATAGCAACAACTAAAAGATGGGGAAGGAAGGCAGAAAAGTTTCAGATAAGGGGTATTTATCAAATACTGGCTGAGGATCCAATCCCATTGTGGGTTTTAAAATGCTTTCTTCCAAGCTCTGGGTACTTAGGGGTTAAGGGTAGTGGCTGCAGTCCTCCTGCTTTGGAGAAGCGGAATTAGTTTTGACATTTCAGGATTAAGGTCAGTTTCATCAACAGGCTGCTGCAATCTGTCAGCACCTCCCCCGGCTCTACTAGCACCCTACTTCTGATCTTCAAATCCTCCTTCAGTTACCTTGGAGAATATTCCCAGGAATGGGCTCTAAGATGAAGACAACTCACCTGTGACCTTTCTTTTTACTAGACTCTAAGAATATAGGGGAGAGAAAAAAACGCTATATGCCTCTGGGGATGTCAGAGTGATTGTGAAGGTAGCCTTTCAATTCAGCACACAGCATATGCAACCTTTGGGAAGCTTTCCCAAGAGGCTGAATCTTTTTTCTCATCTCTTGACTGTGGCCCTGTATGTGAGTGACATTGGCAAGTATGATGTGCTGGAAGTGAGAAGACTGGGTCTCAAGAGGATCTCAACAAACTCTAAATGGCTTGTAGAAGAGAAGGCTATATAGAACCAGAGGAAGCCTCAGCAATAGATGGTCAATTGCTGCCCAGTGGGTCCACAGTTGGCACAATCACAGACCAGCGAGATTTGAACTCTTTGCCAGGCGTAACCTAAGAACTGAGAGCTAAGTAAATTGTTTCATAATGGTGCGGGACAATTCTGTATCCTGTCAATCATGTTTTAAATAAATGCTGATTGCCAGGCAGGAAGTATAGGTGGGAAAACCAGACAGGAAGTAAAGGTGAGAACAGGAGAAATTGTGAAGCAGGAAGCTTCCCTGGCATTCCTGAGCAGACCACCAAGGAGGCAACAATGTAAGCTGCCCAGCTGAGAACAGGTACCGAGCCATGTGGCTAACATAGATGGGTTAATATAAGTTATAATAGCTAGTAAGAAGCCTGAGATAATGGGCCAATCAGTTAATAACCTAATGTAGATTCTGTGTGAATTTCTTTGGGGCTTGCCGGCTGTGCGGTACTGGGCAGGACAGAAACCCCAACGAGCAAGCCCTCATGTTACAGAATGGTGCCCAACGTGGATAACTGCATCCACAGAAAGCCTGAGAAAGCTTGGGAAAGAATAGAATAAAACATGTTTTCTTGGTAGCAGCAAATACTCAGGTCTGCTCTGCTTGCTAGAGGCAAGCAAGGTTTCTCATTTAAGAGATGCTTCCAGACTCAACTTTAGCTGCAAAACCCTGCAGCTCTCTAAGAGGTCCTGACAAGAAACACTTAAATGGTATTGGTAAAAGCTGACTGCATGCTTAAAATGCCAGCTTTCTGGGCCGTCCTGCCAGGGCAAAT
>JAQHUG010000009.1:4142125-4183434 GCA_028555095.1 Dicrostonyx torquatus | reverse complement strand
GGCTGTGGAGTACTGGGCAGGACAGAAACCCCAATGAGCAAGCCCTCATGTTACATCATAATTTAAGGTACCATTTGTTATATAGCAATTGCTAAGAATTCTTAGCCTCCACTATATTCCTCAGATCAGATCAGGTTTTCTGTATCATTTATAGTACTGGCAAAAGAAACGATTCTAGGCTGTATTTGGAAACAACTATATGGTGTGGCACCATTTGTGTCTTACAGCAGCATAATAAGTTGCTCCTGGTTTTGGCCATGAATGATGGAAAAAGCAGTATTTTACTTTAATGCTATTTGGGTGAAAGTCAGAGACTGACTAAACTTTACTGGTGAAAATGTAGCGCACTGACTTTCCATTAGGAGAGCGGAAATTCATGTGGAACTGATAAGGCCATGGAACATCTTAGATATAAAACTAACTCTTCTACAGCTAAATGACATCTTGGGCAAACATCATATGTCCATATCAATGATAAGTAGATTCTCTGATTAGAACTAACCAAAGACCTGGTTCTACCCTCCAATGTTGTGGATTGTATATCAACAGAATATGTAGGAGTGTCGCTGTGTCTACCTAGTGGCACATGACTTTACAAGGCATTTTCATGGTTCTTATACCTTTAGATCTTTCTATCTACCCCATGAAATAGGGGGCAAGAGTATTATTTATTGTAGTTATATCGCTTAAACACATGAGAATGGGGCTTAGAGAAGTTTTATGTGGCTTAGTATTTCATTCACAATCTACTACTGGGTAGTAGGGAACACAATGTCTTCTGCAAAACAATTTTTGTTCGTTTGCTTGTGGGAAAATAAAGTGACACACGTGGGTGGAGGTACGTAAGACTGGAGTTCCCTCAAGAACGCAATGCACTTCAGCAGTCCTACAAGTTGACACGTGGTGTCTTGCTCTCCACTGAGGAAAGCCAGGGTTTAAGTGCTTTAGGTACACTTCACAGAAGAAGGAGGGACTCAGAATATGAAGTAGGTGGAAGGTAGCACATTTCTCCAAAGCAGGGTTTAGGAAAATGCATGGGAGAGGTACACATTGCAGGAAGAGGTTGTCTTAGCTGGAATTTCCCTTGTCTGGGATGCCCAGGCAGGTTTAAGGCAGGCAGTTTATTTGAGTGGGGTTGTGGAAAAGAGATGAAGAAACAGCAGCTAATAAAGAAAGAGATCAATATCATGTAAGCTACCACATGAACTATTAGAGATTGATCTAGCTGAGGAATTATAGGAGACAGCATAGAACCCATCACAGGGGAGTGGAGTCGTCTATTCATCCATCCCACCCCATCCTTTCTTACAGTCTCTATCTAAAGGTATGGAACCACTTAAATGAATAAATAATTTTTCCTAAATGTGTGTTTCCTTTACTGTTATATTCACAATATTTGCAACAGGACCCAGATCATACTAAAGTTTAGTGATTTTTATGGCAAATGAATGAAAAGAAGGTTCTCAAGGATCTCCTGAGAATCCATCATTCTGTCTTTCTTGCTACTCAAGGATTCCAGTGTCTCTTGGAATTTCCAGGCTTGCTGAAGTGGCAAAGGCACAACCCTGAAATGTATTTCCAAACACTGCTAGAGTCATGTGTTCGAATCACATCTTATCATGTACTAGCTGAGGTATCTTGTTCAAATAAAGTTAATGTTTTTATTAGCAAAAGGGGACTAGCAATACCAAGTTTGCAGTTTTAAGACAGTTTAATGAGTCAACATAGAAGAGACAAAGCTGTAAGCACAGAGCCTGTCCCCTGTCTGATGGACAGAGAATATGCATTATCTTCTTCTCTTCCTCTACTGTCAGCACAAGTGTCAACTTGCTAATGAGACAGTGACACAAAATTGGGGAAAGCTAGTTAAAACCTATTTTAGGGATAAAGTAGAGATAACAGCAATGAAAATTGGAAGAAGAGAAGTGAGGGCAGTCATTAAGCAAGCAATTGGCATCAGATGGGTTACCACGTGCACCTTTGGAAGGTAAAAGGTTGATGTTCACAGAATATGTATTTTATAGGATATGAAAGAGGGAGAACAGGTGGATGGAGGGATGTCTCAGTGGTTCAGAGCACTGGCTGCTCTTCCAGAGAATTTGAGTTCAGCCCTTTACTCCCACATTGTAACTCACAACCATTTAGTCAAGAAGAATATCTCCTGCCAAGAGGATGCAGGGGCAACCTCTGAGTTTGTGGAACAGGGTCTTTTGCCAGTGCCTGGATGGAGGAGGGAGAGCTAACCTTTCCAGTGTTCTGCTGTGATACTACTAATACATTTCTTGGGTTGTTATATTATCTGTAAAGAGTCATCCCTGGGACGTCCATCCTCCATTAGCCAGAAGTAGATGACTACAAGAAAACCAAGCCTGGACAAATGCGACTGTCAAAGCAAATATGCTACCCAGACCATCTGAAAGCAAACTGTCTGCACTCATCTTTCCTGTGAAAACCCACTCATTTCGGCTGAGAACAGATGGCGCATGGCACATTCTGCACAGCCTGAATACTGACCCCCCCGTCAGTTCTGACATATGCAGTACATAATCACCTCTTCTGTCCTTTAGCACCCTCTCCACTACCATGATTTTAAGAGAAAGATGTGCTCTTGCAGTTGCTCCTTTGGAAGACGCTAAAATTCTGCAAATGCTTTCTAACAAGAACTTATCATTGCTCTTCCTGCTTCTTCACTGATCTCATCAAAACCCTGGAGAGACCCCTGAGTAAAGTAAATAACCCACCCACCACCAACAACCTTGATAAATACACTTGCATGACTACTATGGGTTATGGAGAGATGTAGTGATGGTGCAGGAAGTGATAGGAGATGGTGGACAGATGGTACAGTGATGCAGATCGTAGTGGCTATTGTGGTGACAGGGTCAGAGGTAATGGAGGTGATTATAGTGCATGTGTAATATATATATAAACATATATACATAATTTATTATATATTTTAAAGGTTATGATGAAGTTGGTGAGGATGGACATACCAGTTAAGATAATGAAGTGATACAGGCAGTAGGAAAAGTAGTGTTTGGTGAGGAGGTGGAGTAGCAGAGGTGGTGGTGTCAGTAACCACAATAGTGGCAAATGAGTAGTTATAAGAGAATTAAGGACAACTTCTCTCATAAGAACTTGTCTACAAGTGTCCAAAGCATGATTAGCCATAACAGGCCAAAGGAGATATCACCGAGGTGCTGACTATCTGAAGAACATGTAAATAGATGCAGTATCTCCCATATATCTAGAACAGGTTTTAAGAACGAAGGCAAGTTGGGTGTTGTCATTGGGATTGTGTTGAAATGGAACACATTTGGTTCTATACTCACTGTCTTTGTTAAATACAGCTGGCTTCTTAGTTCTTACTGAACAGAGTATGTAGACTTTGTCTTCCAGGATGAGTGTAATATCACACCAGAGCCGATAGCTGGGGTCTATAATTTTTAATAATTTTAAACTAGCTACAAAATGTCAATCACTTCACAAACCAACAGAGAAGACAGGAGGAATTTAATATACATGCTGTAATGATATTTATCTCACAGTTTATCTATATTTCATTCATTTATATAATTTTTAAAGGTTTCTTTATCAGCTACTAAACATCTCAGCAATTTGGTGTGCATAGCTCTAGATTAAGCAACAAAGAATTGTACTGATGACAAACCACAGGGAAATAGTGATCAACAAGAGGCAGACTTCGAAGATCTACATCTTCACACCTTCCACAGCAAGAGTGTTGTCTCCAAAACATAGCTCTCAAAAGCAGCAAACAAACCCTATATTACACCCATTTCACATAGTTTAAGCCAAACATATTTTGCCAGAAATGATTAAATGGTGTGTCAAATCCATGTTTGTTGTTGTTTAAAAAAAGAAAAAGGGGATGATTATGACCAGTAGGTCTGTATGTTGACAGGAAAAACGTGACACAGCTGCAGGTTTTGCTGGTATGACTTAATCTTGACAGTGTCCCAATACTGAGCATGCGTTGTTGCTTTGTTATTGTTGCTGTTGTGTGTGTTTTCTTGTCAGTATGCTACTGTCATGGAAAGTTTTTGTTTAAGTAGGAATCTAAAAATCTATTTAGTTCTCATGCATAAATGCATAAATCACATCACTTTTAGTGCAATGCCTGTTATGTAATTTCACATTGTCTAATTATGAAATCATAAGGACAGACAATAGCCATGAGGAACCAAAGACAGCACATTTGGAAAGATTCAGAGCCTGACACCCCAAGAAAGGACTGTGGCAGGAGCTCTGTGGAATGTCACAGTTTTACGAGAACAATACTGTGTATTGAGAGAATCAACAGCACATCGAGCATTCCTAAATTGTTGTCATTCAGCAAACGCCACTGAGAAAAGAAAAAATGAGACCCAAGACATCTTAGGTTGGGAGTCAGAGCCATCAGATGACTACTATGTACAACCTTTGGAACGAAAGAGAGCCAGAGAGAACAAAAGACAGAGCATCATTGGGAAGCTGACAGACCACACAGGACACTTACAATGGGGCGACTGTGTGTGTGTGTGTGTGTGTGTGTGTATGTGTCTGTGTGTCTGTGTGTATGTGTGTGCAAGACCTACTAGGTAATACCATGAGAAAAGTGTGAAGGGGCTCTCTTGTCCAACAGCATTTGGAGGAGAGCACAGGAGGAGGGCGAATTTAACCACTTCCGAGCATCTTTGTTGCGCGTTGGTTGGCTTCATCGATTCTGGTTTTGTTGGAATCAGCCTAGAAAAGAGGAAAGAAGTTTTAGATTACTCCTCAAAGTCCCATTCACCGCCGGAGTCCACACAAATTCTTGTTTTGTGAAACAACCTTGAAACTTCCCCATTCAGAACCATCACCTTTTTCTTCCTTCCCCTCCCCCACCTCTCCCACCCTGCTGAGGTCATTGCTATGGCCTTAAAAGGACAAGATCAGGTGGAAATTTGACTTGGATCTCTGACCACTTCCCTCACTGAATAGCATCTGCCTTTTGAGGACAGGTTTATATCATTTATATTTCTATGCTGGAAAGGTACTCAACACTCAATGACTTCTGTGGAAGCAGTCCTATCTGTTCGACTGAACTGAACTGTCACCACTCGTTAGAACCTTCTTGGCCTACTTATCCAGCAGAGTCTGTCTGTGCCAATTGCATCTTAGGTCTCAACTTTCTTGTTTACAAGAAGGGCATGGTAAAGAATAGTTCTAATGAGCGTGACATCAAATGTTTTACTTGTTAAACCTGGATGACGTTAGCCATTGGGTGCATATGATTATCTGCTACTTTTTCCAAGTAAAGAAGCAAAGCAGATAGAAATACTGTCTAGAGTCTTAGTAGTTTAGGGAAAGTCAAAATCTAAACAACATGGATTCAGAAGCTGCACTCTTACTTACTCCACTACAGAGGTTTCCTGTGATGTATTAATTGAGCATACATAGATAATGGACTTTAAAGATGTTACTCCTAAGATTAAGTACTTATTGTGTCATATCTTACAGTTATTGTTATTGAGTTGAAGTTTGACATGTTCAGGTTATTTACTGGTCTTTAAGCCCATTTTCCTTTTTTTTTAAAAAAAAATAATTTAAGCAAATCGATTCAATATTCCTTCAGTGTTCTTGTTGGGGCAGCCCTACATAAGAGGGTGTTGTCATTAAAGACAGCAATGTTCAAAGGCACCTTTTGAAGGCTCACTTCCATGAGTTTGGTAACCAGTTTATCTTTAACAAAAGCACAACTGCCATAATTTTGTACCATGCTTCCCTCAGCCGGGGGATTAACCTATTCCCTTTTTAGGTTACATCTTACTGTATATACAGCATGAAACCCAGGAATGCTACAAGGTTAGACCTTTAAACCCTAGGAAATTAACTGCTCCCATGACCATGGAGAAAGGTAAGTCAGCAAGTAGAGGCTGTTGCTCCTTCCTGTCACAGGTGGTCATGTTGTTTGTAACTCCATAGTCTCGCAGAGGAGAAAGCCACTAGGTGGTCCAGGGACACTGGAGTTAGTTTTCTGATGAGCCTTATCACCCACTGACCACAGGCTCTGCACCTACGTCTCCACTTTCCAATCTCTACTAGATAGGGTCTTTTATATTCAATTTAAATTTATAAATTCCTAGGATACTGGAGTCATCCATATTCAAACAGAGATCTGGAAAGTTGAACATATTTCCAGATTATTCACAACTGAATTATCTGGCTATGGTTCTCCGCCATCTGTTTGGTTAATCAGGAGTTGGCTTCAAGATGAGTATTTACATCATAAGAGAGAACACTGATTTGTCCTGATTATTCTGAACTATAGACACATATTTCAGATTCCCAGGAGCCCCATTTGGAAAATGGATAATCTCTCCAATTTTATTTAGTTCCCAAATCCTTCTTCTGTACCTACAAACTGTATCAGGAATAATCATACGTTGGTGCAAAGGAAAATTACTAGCTTAGACCAATTTGAAATGTTCCGTTAGATTGAGTTGTGCTGTTTCTAGACTGAAGACAGAAAAACTAAAGTTTTTTTAAATGGAGGCTACCCCACCCCAGTTTTCATGTTTGATTTTATAGGATCCTAAGCTTGCTAACATTTTCAATAAGTGCTACATGATTTCCCTTCGTAAAAAGGCCACAGTATTCACCAGGGAACCAGACATTGTTAGAAGGAGTCCATCTTTCTGAGGCCTCAACTTCATGGCAGGTGGTATATTGGCCCAGATCAGACGTCTAGAACTGTGTGCTTACTATTTACACCAGATAATTCTCCTTCCAGGGTGAAACTGTTCTCCAGTCTTTCAGGTTACAGAGCTGGCGAACAGCAAATCTCTTTTAGAAGTAATCGCCTTAGTTCTCTGGTGCTGTGTTTCCCACCGACAGAAGACGTTGAGGGCTGCCCAGTCTACACCTCACACATCTACTTCCACGGGCTTTACCTTGAAGTTTGAATGTCTCCATTATTCCTTAGCACCAGGTTGCAGAAAGCATGGGATAGAAACTTCTAATTTCCAGTTTTCTGGAACAACTGGGTGTTTGTAACTTTAGAAGACTGTATATGTAAGCACCCATCAGCAAGAACACAAAGCAATTTCTTAAAAATCCCTAAGAATATCTGAAAACTCTTATTGTTTGGAACTCCCCGGTCATCACTCTCGGCCCAAATGCTCACAGGAAAAGATAGTGATGCTGGAAGTGGGGTGAAGATCACTGATGGGGTCAGGAGAGAGGAGAATTCTTTTTGCTTTGCATACTGTGTGGTTTTAACTCAGTCCTATGCATGCAGAATATAGTTAGCAGAGACCCGAGCTTCCTTGAGAAGGGGAAAACCTGTTAATGACGGTGCAGCACAGTAACATAACGGACTGGGCTCAAATGGGCTCTGTTTCAATCATGTCCAGACTGTGATGTGGGTAGGGGGAGGAATTTCTATTTCAAATATTGATCAAACTAATTACTAAAAGGCAATTATGCCCCTTCTCTTTACCTCAGTGACTCAGCAGTCTAGGTTTGATGCAAACCAGAGAAGCTATTTTCCATCAAGTTGCCTGGCTTGTCCTTAAACATTATTCCTGTGTATGCCTTGATTTGCAGTACACGGCTTAATACAGAAAGTCTTTGTCATACTAGAGAACTACACCTGCAGAGGTAGCAGAAGATGGACTCTGCTGTCTTTCCAGGAGCAATAAATATTTCTCTCTTTCAAGTTCCAGTAACTCAAAGGTTGACCCCGTTATCTGGGTAAAACTCTCTCTTCTCTGGAACCCTGCATTCTTTGTTGAGCTGTCTGCTTGCTTCTGAGTCAATTTGGTCCACGGATAGAAAGCAAGCACTTCCTGTTTTCTCAGATTGTTTTCCTTCTGGAAAACGGCTCAGCAATTATTTCTTTGTTCATTTTTCCTTTGGGGCGATAATGGCTTCGGTCAGGTTGAATTGGCTCCAGCATTTTTTGAACTTTTCAATATGATTCTAAAACCCATTGGCTCTCACTGCATTAAAAGCTTTATCATAGCAAGGGTGCTTAGCCATGGCAAGCACGTTGTATCTTGCAGACAAAAGCAAGGCACAAATATTTTGCCAGCCAGCTCTGACATTTGTGAGGCTCATTACTGATCAGGTCGTGTTTGGTGGTCAGATATTGCTTATCTGGAGCATATATGAAACAATATTGTCTATTCATTCCTCCAAGGTGTGGAAGGATGCTTGGGGACCAAGAAACCACTACTTAGCTTTGTGACTTAAAAGATCTAAATAAAACTTAGCCCACTTTGCTCCTGGCAATGAAAAAGATAATATAAAGAGGTTCAAGATCTCATATTAAGAACTTCAGCGTCTCACAAACAATAAACATACAACATAGGAGTAGCTAGACAGAAATTACACCCATAAAATAATTATTAAACACTTAATGCACCCATCTCCCCATGTTGGTATTTGGGCAGTTTTATATATTATAATTAAAATTCAACATGCTAGTACTGGGGATGAGGAAAATGCAAGGAAAGAGAATTAATGTCTGGTTTCTATGGTGAGCAGTTTCACGGGTTAGACTTGGCAGTGGGAATATGATTTGTCTCATTTTTATGTGTTTTAAGTGCCCAGCACATGCTTGGCATGGGAGAGAGTTAGACAAATCTTGACTACATCTACCTGTATGCTCTGGAGGACTTTTCTAGCATACCCAAGGCCCTGTACTCAATCCCGAGCACTGCAGTAAATCAAAATCCAAACTACATTCTAATCTTCATTCTAGTTCTGTTGCTGAATCTCATGTTTTTGCCTTGAGATATTAAGGGTGAAATATCCAGCAACCAGTGTACCTGGAGGTCCCCGTCCTAGTGGCAACTGGTAGTTACCACCTGATAGCTGTGGGCTCACCTTCTCCATGATCCTGTCGATCTGGCGGTTCTGGGTATCGATCTCATTACCCATGTCTAGGGCCATATGACGGAGGTTGCCAATGATGCCGCTCACCTGCTCCAGGTTCTCATCCATTTCATTTTCCCGGGCATCGTTTGTTACCCTGGGAGCCAAAGAGCAAGTTTGAAAGACAGAGAGTGAGAAGAAAGTTGGTTTTAAGGAATAAAGCTTGTGGGAAGTCTGCTGTTACCTGAAGAGCTATCTTACTCTTATTCAATATACCAACATGCCTTAACAGCAAATGTAATTTTAAAATCTGTGTTTTGAACTCAATTTGTAGCTTAATAGTAGACTACTTGCATATTTATGCAAAAATGTAAATGGGCGCCTTGAATTCTTTCTCTGTTAATGTTTGGCTATGAAGCCAAGGCAGGTGGAGAGCTTGATTTGCCCTCCTCATCCTGTCCAGCATTAATCTTGCAGGAATGCACCTCTACACCTGCTTTGACTTCACAGTTTTTAAGGAAGGCATTAGATTAAATTAAATACATCTATTTACTTTTATGATTTCTAAAACTACATCATTTCCTCATTCTTCCATGTTTAGTGTTTCATAGTTATTTACTTACTTACTTACTTACTTACTTACTTTTATTTTTCCAGACAGGATTTCTCTGTGTATTCCTGGCTGCCCTTCCTGTAGGCCATGTTGATCTCAAACTCAGAGACCTCCCTGGCTCTTCCTTCTGAGTGCTGGGATTAAAAGCATGACCCACCATCACCCAGCCTATTTTACTTATTTTTAATGTGGGTTTATGTTGTGGTGGGTGTGTGTGTGTATGAGAGGGAGGGAGAGAGAGAGAGAGAGAGAGAGAGAGAGAGAGAGAGAGAGAGAGAGAGAGAGAGGTGTATGTGTGTGTTCATGTGTGAGTCCTGGTATGTGCCATGGTACCCGTGTAAAAGTCAGAGGGCAGCCTCTTTCTAGCATGTTTACTAGAGCATCTTGCTCATCACCATATATGTCATGTATGAACTTTCAGGATTTCTCCAGCCCACTTCCTATGTCATTACATCTACACTAGAATGATAGATGTGCACTGCTACATCTGGTCCTCACATGGCTTCTGGCCATCTGAACTCACTTGAGTGACAAGGGTTTTATTCACTGAGCCATTTCCGAGCCACTCCATACCTTAATTTTATTTTTGTGAAGATAAAATCATTTATTCTGAGGGACTCCAGGTCAGAGGATAAAGGCAGAATTATGTAGACTATATTTTGTTGTTTTTGAAACATAAATCTCCATGACCCAACTTGTAAATGGAAAAAAGAAAGTGATGTATAGGACCACAGTGCTTGATCACTTTGCTGCCTCGGGACGAACATCAGTGTGAACATCAGTGTTAACCTGTCTGCTCTTGGTCCTGGGAACTCTCAAGAGATTAAAAAAGAACTGGTTTTCAAATGATTCTTAATATGTGCATATGTGAGGTTATAGGTTTGAAAGGGGCATTGGAACAGGTGCTTTCAGAGCAGAGAAATGTGTATCTGCTGGTTTCCGTTGAATAGGTAGGAACAGAAGGGCAGGAGCTGGTTCACAAAGCATTTTACCACCTTTCCACAGGCCAACTTGAAGGTTAAGAAGGTACTCTATTGCCAACAGAAGGCATCTCACTGCAAGTAGAAGGCACTAATTACAGAGATCCTCCTACTAGTTACAGTAATGAGCTAAAAACTGGAGGGTTAAATGCCTTTCCCCACGGCACCTCCCAAAGTTCACTGGCCTATTTGTCTTTTGCTCATTTTGTTTAACTTGAAGCCTTGTTTCCATATATAGCCCAAACTGGATTTGAGCCCCTGGGCCTCCTGAATGCTGGAATTACAGTCCTGAGCCACTACGCCTGGCTTCACTAATATATATATTAGTGAGAACATTTAAAAAAATTAAGAAAGCACCTCCTACCATTTACATTTCATTTGAATGATCATCAACAATGAACAAATTCCTGCGTGTAATCATTTCCAGTCCCAATACACAGCAAAATCACCCGAACCTTACAAACCATAGGCGCTTGCTTGTGTCGGTGTTAAGCCATGTGGATTCAGGTGCTGTGTACTTGGTACAGGCACTAGTCCCTCCATAGCTCCTTCCCTTTCTCCTTTCTTCTGCATTCCCCTCGTTGATACCAATAAAGCCACTGACTTCAGCATCATTTAGAGGCAGAACTGGAATTGGAATCTATAGGGCTACAGGTGCAAATCGAGACCCTGCACCTTATGAATCACATTTGAATCACAGTAGTATCGGTTGGTCAACAGCTACAATGACTTAGGTAGGGGTAGACAGCATGAAGACATATATATACTCTTACCTATGTTGAGTCCTGGTATGACAGTCTACACCAGTGATTCTCAGCCTTCCTAATGCTGTGACCCTTTAATACAGTTCCTCATGTTGTGGTGACCCCCAAGCATAAAATTCTTTTTGTTGTGACTTCATAACTGTAATTTTGCTACTGTTATGAATTATGATGTAAATACTTTTGGAGACAGAGGTTTGCCTAAGGAGTTGCTATCCATAGATTGTGAATCACTGGCCTATGTATGTAGTCATCTAAATATGTCTTAATTGTCATAGTTTATGCTTTCTTTGACAAAATTAAGTTGTTTTGGTTAAGACAAAGGGATGATAGTGCAGAATGAACTGGGGTTGGGGGCCCAAAGATATAAGTGCTATGATCTTTCCCTTTTCATTGTAAATATTTGGATGGTTTTCTGCTTGGTTGTTTCCTCAGAGCCAAGATATTGGGCTGATTTATGTAACTTGAGATTTTAAAAATAGATATTTAAGTTTGAATAATTATTAAAAATATACTCAAATTGGTGTTTGTTTCTAAATCTCAAAAGAAGTGGCTAATGTACATCTAATTTTCTCTCTTTTTTTCCACTCAGATCAGTTCTTTGACTTTCTGTGTTCTGTGCCCTGTGAAGCTGGCATTTTTGTTTGCTCCGACTTCCAATGGGCTTTGGACTGAGGGAGACTGGAGGACAAGAGAAGCCGGCCTTGGGGCATTTACTTCCCTTTCTCATTCTAGCCAACTCTGGCTATGATCACATTTCACTACTATAGTACCCTTTTGTAGTTATAATTGTTGGGTTCTTGCTCCTATCTCCTAAGGACTGAATGGGAACAGTTCCCTGATACTACTAGCCTATAAATCCTGCATCACATCTGCTGTTTGACATGCCTCTGTAAAGGTCTCTTCAATCAGCTTCCCTAAAATAAACCCATGTCATCCAATGCCTTTCCACAACCACTCTGATTCTGGATGTGGTCATGGGATTTGCTTTGGCTAGCACCCAAACCACAATGTGGAAGGATGTTGTGCCTTGGGTCCTGTCCTCTTGACACACTATCATCACCATGAAAAAAAAAATCCAAGCTCTTTCTTGGGCTATCTCATGGAGGTGGATGGATGTGCCTCTAGTACCCAGCCCCAAACTGGAGAAATCAGTGAGGGTACTAGGAATCTAGTCCTAGCCCCCATGAAGGAGCCCAAAACTTCTTTGTGGAAGAAGGTAAAATGGTTCAGTGCTGGTAATCCATCAACAGAGAAATGAAGGAAACTCACCTGCGGATGAAGCCACCACTGATGGCCATCTGCTCCCGTTCATCCACCACGCGAGCAGGCTGGCTGGCCACTACTCCATCTTGATTATTGCCCCAGGCTTTTTTATAAGCATCACTGGATTTAAGCCTATGCAAAAAATTGGGTGAGTGACAAAGCACAGGGCGGAGCAGCAAGCTCACAGAAATTACCAATTCTTTAAGCAAAGAACTGAACCAAGCAAATGAGTTTTAAATTGAGGCATTAGAGAATACCGATATATCATAATCTGGACCCAAACAGTTGGCCACCACCACGCCTCAGCTATTCAGTATTTTATTTTCATTCGAGCCAAATTTCAGTGGTCAAGACTTATCTTTGGTTTGTTTTATAGTTTAATTGGGTAAGGCTTAAGATAGCTAGAGAACATTCAGTTCTATTTCAGTGACATGGTTATAATGTGAGACACAAAACACAGAAAAACATACTGGCAGACAGACACAAAACAAGACTGCCAAGTAGGGGGTGTACATTACACCACAGTAACACAGAATCATGAAGAGAAACATACTTGACCAAGTTTTTAACACATTATCATGCAACGATCTCTGCTTGATATATTTTCCCCCAACGAATGTGTGAACTACATTTTCAAGGCTTCATGAAACACACAAAGGATTGGTGGTTGGCCAAGGGTGATGGTCTTCGGGCTGCCTCTATAGTGCTTTGAATTTGATAATATATCGGTACTTCCAAACAGTCACCATACATCCAGGGTTGATGTACAAACCTTTGTCCACAGAGACAAAAAGTAAAAGAAGCATAGTGAAATGAATGCAGGAAAATAGAAGAGAGAACAAGCCATCTAGCACCAAAAAGGAACCCCCACCCCACCCTGTGTCTTCTTCATGCACCAGCTACAGGCATGAGTAGAAAGTGAAGCATTCTCATTAAGCCAAACTACTCCAGAAGTTGACCATTCTCGAAATAGGCACTAGCAGGACAGTAATAGCCTTCATGATGATTTGAAACGCAGTTCATTAGCTTCTTGGTTGGGCCAAAGGGCAGGGTAGTGTACATACAGATTCCTACTTTAAACTATCCTGGATTATGATAGGGGAGAGTGGTTTGGAACTAGTGTGTTCTCCATGGACTACATTTCTCTGACCTGCCTTGGAACAAAACTTAAAATCCAGGCATACCTCCTGTGCCCAATAGAAACATATAGAGCATATTTTGGTGGGTGTGTTGTAATTTAAGGCAATCAAAGATGTTTCTAGGTTCTTTGCATAGTAGAAACCACATGCTATTGAGTCCAAGAACAACATACATCCTTTGGTCCCATTTCACAGTTTTTATTCTAAGGCACCAAGATTTAATTCCCCTTTCCCATTCTTTCTCTCACTAGAGGGCCAAAGCCATTTCTTAAACTAGCTTTAATCCTTGTGGATTGAGGACCAGGAAACCATGGTGACAAACTGGGAAATGCACCAATGCGATTTCAGCAGCTCCCACAATTTACTGTCACAACTTACTGCACCAAAGGGCCATGGGCCCACTCCATGAATGGTACAAGGTCACCAAACCAAGTTTCAATATAGTTAAGAGAGTTTGTCTCTCCAGCCCACCTCCCCATTGGCTCCCTTTTGGGTTGCAAGAAGCTGTTTGGACTTTGTGATGTTTTCTGCTATGTAAAATGTCTGCTATACCATCTTTGGCAAGGTCAAAGGAAAGGGAAATATGCGTTTCCAAAGAGAAGGCAAACCACTGCACCAACAATGCTGCACAGACTCACATTACGGCCGTACATCTACCATAGTCCTTCGAAACATGCCGAGACAGGGCAAAGCCCCCAGAGAGTCCAGGGCACCACCAGCCACTGCGTTGTGACACATGGTTTTTAAAGCATTATTTACACACATTGGGGAGCACTTCACTCAAGCTTTGAAGCTCAATTAGGGTCTCTTTAGAATGAAGGTATTAGGGACCACTTATATTTGGATTTAGTATGGGGTCATGTTTCTTCAGAACCCGAGGAGCTCCCTCAAGGAGCCCTACCTCCCCCCTTTCTTCACACACAATGATGAAGGGGTGGGGGATGTCTGTTGAAATTCACTCCAAATGTGGGGTAAGTTGGCTCTGAAAAGGGTTTACAGTCAAATCTTGACTAACTGGAATGCTTGCCCATGAGTCATTTTGGAGAATTCTATGGTTTTACTAGTGAACAGTAGACTCTGCGGGGAAAATTTTGTTTTAAGGGTAATTGGTAAATATCTTTCCCAAATTCTGGAGCTAATTTTCTCTTTAGGAATTTTTGGGTATGGGCACAATTTAATCTTCCCACTGTTATGGCTTATATTGACGTGTCTGATGACCTTTTAAAATCAGCTTTAATTTGTCACTTATGAATTTCCTCATAGGTATGGACTGTGGAATAGAGACTCTGTGAGACACTGCAAATGAGCTAAATGCCCTGGAAAACAAAACATTTCAAATCTGGGCTGACTGCCCCCTCCCACTACTCCTGTACCACTTTCTTTTGGCTAAAATCAGAAAGGTGGCAAAAGTGTTGGGCAGTTGAGGGTTCCAGTGAGCTAGATTCCAGTTAGCCAGGTTTTACTGTAGAGGAGTATTTTATTTATTAATTTTTTTAAAAAAAACATGTTTTTATTTATGGTAAAATGAGCCCCTCCCCTCCTAAGCAGGAAGTGGGATATTTCAAATCAGCCTCAAAGTTTAAAGGATGTGAATGGTCATATAATCTGCTCAAAATGACATCGATTTCTATTTCTAAAAGCAAGGATCAGGAGAGCTTTTGGGTAAAAGGCTTCTTTTATGAGGGAAAGGGGGAGGGGAGAGGGAGATCAGGTAACGAGTTTAATTTTCCAAATGCATGTTGGGCAATCCACTCATGCATTCCCCCCCCCACTGCTAGCCAAATGAAACTATCTTCTAGAACCCTCGAGTTTTGGGTTCTTTCTGTTGCAAACCTTTATAACCACATGTCACATTTCTGCTACATTCCAGAAAAGCGTTGCGGAACCTTGAGAACAGTTAAATGTTTTGTGATGTCGTGCATGCAAAATCTACACATTTCAACATTTCAGCCAGTGTACAGGCAGATCTTCCAAGAGGAAGAGTTGGAGGAGTTGGGTCCAATTTGGGACGGGCACTACTGCATCTCACCGAGGGAGGATGCCTTTGCACCAAATGAGGCTACAGCCCCTCGTGACCAAATGCAGGAGCTGTGCGGGCAGTCAAGAGGGAATCTGTCACAGACTTTGACTTGCAGAAGCTTACTTGAGCCAAATTAGCCTGTATCTTTTATTTCTGAGAAAGAAAAAAAGTCAAACCTTGATACGTGCATTTCTAACTCTCCACACTTACCCCAAGTCTTTTCTAAATCTATAGTTTTCATTCTTGGGACTGAGGAAAACAATGTGCCCTGAGTGCCTCTGTCTCAAAGTACACTTTCTGGAAAATGTTGAAATGTTCATCAATAAAATTGCTGATAGTGAGGCTTCCACTGTAGTATGCCTGATTTTTAATGCATCAACAGTAACTACCACTAGTATTATCTATGCTATGAGATGAATGCATTGGAGACGGTATTGATCTGTTCTGCATGCCACATGCTCATCCTGCCTATGAGCCTGCAGGAATGAGCTAGTCAAGGCTTGGAGATGAGCCTTGGGAAAACCAAAGCTTCAGGCAGGCAGGCAGCACCTACTTGTTACAGGGACACACACAAAGCCCGCAGAATTTTCCTAGGTCCGTCAAATTCTTTTCTGCTTCTTTCATGTCCTTATTGATTTGGTCCATCCCTTCCTCAATGCGTTCCAGTTGTTCTGATTAAACACAAGTATTTTATCCCCACAGAATGAAGCAGATGGAAAAGGACAAAGAAAAAAAAGACAAAACTTCAGACATTCACTTTGACATTAAAAAAGAAAAACCAAAAAAGAAAAGAAAAGAAAGAAAGAAAACTGGACGCCACAGATTAGAGCTGGTACCCAGTACCTACTTGTTACAAGGACATATGAAAAGGCCACAGCATTTCCCTAAATCTTTTAAATTTTTCTCGGCCTCCTTCATGTCTTGGTTGATATGGTTCATGCCTTCTTCGACACGATCGAGTTGTTCTGGTTAGGACAAAGGGATGATAGTGTGGAATGAATTTTTTTTGGGTTTCCAACAGAACATGAGAAATGACTATGTGAAACAGAATTAGAGAGAAAGAAAGAAAGAGAGAAGGAGGGAAGGAGGGAGGGAGGGAAGAAGGGAGGGAGGGAGGGAGGGAGGGAGAGAGAGAGAGAGAGAGAGAGAGAGAGAGAGAGAGAGAGAGAGATTGAGATTACAATGCATTATCCAAGAGGATGCATTGCTGTAGACGGCTGCTGCTGCCCTAAGTAGACATGGGTGGAAGGAAATGAACAAGAATGATGCTCAAAATAGTTTACAGTTCAGACATGATGGGATGGGATCAAAAGGTCTGTTTGATTTTGCGTATCCAGGGAAACAGTAGTGTATTGATTCAGACACCATTGAAAACCAAGAGAAAGAAAAACAAGGTGTTAATTTATGTTTAAGGGGCTCCCATTCAGTGCTTCAAGAAAGATTATCTGCTCCAATTTCAAAATATCTGTATCTTTTGGTTTTTAAGTATCCCCAATCAGAGAAAAGGAGAAAATAGAATGTGTTTACTTCTTTGTGGCAAACAACAGAACAGTAAGCAGGAATAAACATGGTTATAAGTTTCTGCTCTTCCCCCAGCAGTAGCTTTATAGCCAAAGGTGGCCAATGGTCTGTTCTTGGTTTTCCTTATTTAGTTCATAGAAGCTGGAAAAGAAGGCAACATCAGCATAGCAATACTGTAAGTACCAAAACATTTCAATTCATTTCTTACCCTGTGAGTGACTTGCTACAAAAGCTGGGGAAGACATTTCATTCTTATTAGTGTCTAAGATGTGCTAACAACAGACCTGGTGAGAGAACAAGGAGCATGTGTGTCTTTTTGGAGGAGGAGTGATGGATTGGCACACAGAATGGCACTGTGTCATTGCTACAGGGAAAGCTGTCCTAAGTGCATCTGAAACACAGCTCAATACTCATGAAAATGAATCCGTTCTAGGTTGCCAGGGTTACATAAACCAAATTGATTGATTTCTCAAAAGTGTCACCAAATTAGGGTAACTGCAAGTTTAATAAAGGGGACTTGTCAAGTAGCTTTTAAGACCATTAAAGAAGTGCAATATGATGTCTTGGCTGTCTAATTATAACACCCAGTTACACCCTACTCCTCTTTTTTGTCTATATTCTCATGCATGCATTGATGATTGTGCCTCTAGAAGTAATGGCATGCCTAGAGTATAACAGATGAGCACATTTCTTGCCTAAGGGCCTAAACAATCACCTAAAAGCCATTTCACATGAGTGTATGATGTGGAAATTGTCACTGTGAGACCTAAGCGAGGCTCACTAGTGACTCAAGTTGGGACAGCATGAATCTGGGAAAGGAACGATTATTTTTGCTCTCTTCACTAAAGCAAAAGAAGAAATCATCACTGGTTAGGTCTCTGCCATCTCTACCATGCTTTGCAGAAGCTGATGGAAACACTGTAGTGTTTGGTCAATGTGGAGGGACAATGGCACCATTGTCCTGTCAAGTGCACAAAGACAGGGAGGTCCCAGAAATCTTTACATGCAAGAAGAATTTTCTCCCTTCCTCCTTCCTCATATTTGAAAGAACTTCCCTTTCTCTTGCCTTCTTCCCTTCCTGGTTTGTTCGTTTGTCTTTTTGACACAGGATCTTCCTCTGTAGCCCAGCATCCTTAGCACATGGTCGGAAGAACAATAATGCCAAACTTGATTTTTTTTTTAAACTAATGACTTAACTCCAGTTTCCTTTTAAGAACATAATAAATCGGTTTGTGAATCAAATTTAATAATTAAGTGAGAGGACTAGGACATAAGGGAAAGGACACAATGTTTTCATGAAACTTTTAAATTTTTCTTCGTTTCCTACATGTCTTGGTTGACACGGTTCATGCCTTTATCAATGTGTCATTAAATGAAGAACCATGATGCATACAGATAGAATAAGGATGCTGGTTCAAATAAAAGAATTGCTGGTAGCTTAAAGAACACTGTGTTAGGGTGGATTTAAGGAGGTACCTAGGCTCAAAGGGCAAGTTCACTGTAGGACACAGACAATGGCAGCAATGCACATTTAGAAGGGGTACATCTTCAGATGTCTGTACCTACTGACGTATTTCTCTTAATTTAGAAAACAATTTACACTTTTTTTTGTTTCTGCAAAAGTCCTGACTCTCTGCCAAGATTTCAGATGCCTTATTTCTGGAGCCTCTAGAGAATAAGAGGTAATGTATATATGTGGACTGACCCTAAGTGTTAGACCTATGAGTTAGGTCATTGAAAGATAAAAATGAACACATCCATATTCACACTTCTGAAAACTGCATTGTGCCGTGGCTTGTTAGCAAATGTTTGACTGAAAGAGAAAAATCTGATGCTGAATTTGATCTGGAAATCAAAAAGCCTAAAACTGTTTTGTCCAGGTATTCTAGCTACAGTATGAACTTTACTGTGTTGAGTTGCCAACGCTTGTGGGCATGATTGACGCATTTAGACTTGGTAGCCTTGGAATGGTTCCTGTGATGTACTCTTCAGGAAGTTTGTGAGAGCATCCATGTCTTCATTTCATTCCTGTGTAGAACAGTATCTGTGAGGGTCTCATAGTATATTGTGCAGGGTTGACTATGTCATCTCTCCCTAAGCTTTTGTGTTTATTCTTGGAGGTTGAGAAGAGAACATTTTTGTGTCATGAGTATCATCCAGTCTTCTAGTAGACAATACTGCATGTTGTTAGCAGAGACCGAAACAATTAGTTTTCATCAATTGTCTGTGATAGATTAGCCAGTAGAAGATAGATTCTTAGGGATTTGTTTAGACATCTTTTCTTCTACTACCATTTAAGTAGAGGAATATAAGATCCTTAGAATCCTTAACCTGGTCTTAGTATGCATACCTTCCTACTAATATCCAATTAAAAGACACTACCTATATGATTTCCATTTTTCTTAATACTGATGAACATTATGAAATGCATTTAAATAAGGTGAAATAGCCACATATCCACAGTGGCTACCACATTGGACAGCCTGAGCCATTCTGAACAGAGGTTGGAGAGTGGATTAGAGAAGGGGTGGGGTATTTGTCAAACACTGTTTTATAGTGCCATTAACTTTAAGATGGTTGGATGGACCTCTAGATTGACCTTCATTTTGTCTTTTTTCTGCCAGCAGTGGTCAGAGATTTTACTATTTAATTTATAGCTCATCGCAGGTACATTCTCAGAGATCTGGTCCGAGTCATCAAAACAAACAACCCAGAAAAGACTAACAAAAGAAACAAGGGAAATGGAAATGAAAGATAAGAGTTCTCAAGTTAATATAGAGCCACTCAGGCTTTATATTATATGATGTCCTGAGAGACATCATTTTTAGGGGAGCAAAAGTCCCAGGGCTCTATATGCCTCCAGAATTGTCTGTCATGTCTGATGCTCCTTGGTGACCCCTCCCAGCTGGGTCTAAAACAAGAATTTTATAAGGACCTTCCCAGTGCAACTGTTCAGTTGCAGACTCTGCAGAGATCTGGCCTGCCTCCACAGCAGGTGCAATAGTTCTCCAGGAGGATGGTTGTTGCTTGTCGTTCCTTGAGCAGCTGCGAGGTAGAAATGGTTAATACTCTGGATGTCAGGCATAGACAAAATTAGTACAGCATAAGTTGGAGAGAAATCAAAAAGCAGTTACTGATCTAAGCGAGTAAACTTTGCACAAATATAATTAAATATGCTTATTAAGAGGCAAGGGAGATGTGGTTGGCACACCCATCTGTCACTTGCAAAGGCCCTAAGTTCCTAATAAGGAATGTGTACCCCGTCAGACAAGCCCCAGGTCACCCACTTTTGAAGATTTACAACTGTAGTTTTTATTTATCTGTTTTTTTTTGTCAGTATGAGCTGTTTGCTACACATCTGCTATAACACAATCTCTCATGGGAAATAGGTTTACTGGATGACTGCAAAATGTTTCAGCTAAAAACGTTTATTATCCTGTGGGGGAAAATCTGTTCTTTGTGTTTTTTTAAGGTAATAATAGCTAGATGCTTGTGGGAAGTATATTTAAGAATTAAAATTTTTTGCATATGTATGGGGATTTTGGCACACTGTACCTTTAGATTTTCTTCATCAAAGTACAAGGATATTTTCAATTCAGGTAAGCAGGCTGTTCATTTTCTACCTCTCTTCCTCTCTCTTTATCTGCGATGCTGGGGCCTTAAGCAAGGACCTTACTGTAGATCTACTGCTGAGCTACATCGTCAGCCTTTCTCTCTCGGGCTCCATGTCTCTGTCTCTTGTTTTCCATATCATGTCCTTATGTCAGTACTTTAGAGAGAATGAAGAAGACACTATCCCAAGTCTTTGTGCTGCTGTAAAGCTCCTTTCCCCACACTGATGACTACTAATGGAAAGAGCTGGCTGTCTAGGTGGACACCTCTGTTTCACAGCTTTTCAAGCAATGCCTTGCTGCACTCCACATTTCAGACTTGAGACATTGCTCCACAGATCAAACCAGAAAGTAATTACAGCAATCCGTAATACCTTTAGAGTGGAACTTAACTAGATTCTTAATTTTAGAGATTTCAACCAACTCTAATCTGAACAGTGGAAGAAAAATGATAAGGTTGGTGTATAACTGCTTTTCCCTACTTTTACAATCATTTGATGTATATTTTTTTAAAAAATTATTTTTTAAGGTTTATTTATTTATTACATATACAGTATTCTCAGTACTCTGCCTGCAAGCATGCCGGCAGGCCAGCTCTCACTACAGAAGGTTGTGAGCCAACATGTGGTTGCTGGAAATTGAGCTCCGGACCTTTGGAAGAGCAGGCAGTGCTCTTAACCGCTGAGCCATCTCTCCAACCCTTGATGTATATTTTGAAAAGAGTTTAATGCAAATAAATGTTACAAAAACAAAAGCCCCCTTCTGATAGCAATGGAAGGAACCTGTCAGGGAAGTAGGGTGTAGCTTTACATCGATGGGTTGCATAGCATTCATACTAAGGTCATGCTTTCTTGAGATGCTACAGGTTAATACCTAGGTATAGTGGGGCTGCCACGTTTGCGGCATTTCTGCCCAACAAGGTCTTCTCTTCTATACTTAGGGGTGGCAATCTTAGCTCCTGGACTCCCCATTAGCCTAGCTGAGACCTTCTCATAATAGTTTTTTAGTCTGGGGTTCCTCCCACTCTATCCTCCTTTTCTTTCCAGCTCCTTTTCTAGGTGTTAGACCCATGGCACAGCCCGAAGGCTTTTACTATCACACCCAGTGATCATAGGTTCTTACTCTCGATATCCATCCATCATAGGTACTCCCTAATAAATCTCCAATGCTTCTAATTGTTTCTCAGGACACCTCAGATGCTATAGCTTTCTGTCTTCTCTTCTTACTCCAGCCTTAACCCTCCAGAAGTCATTAAACACTTAGGCACTGTGTTGAGGGCAGAACATCTCTTCACAGGCATATCCTAGCTGACTTAGTTGACTTCCCACTGACCAACATTTAGATCATTCCTAGTTTCATACAACTATAAGTAAGGCATATTCATTTTTCTTTACATCATTGTAAATGTTTAACTGCAGTGCAAATGTTCTAGGAATGGAATATTGTGGTCAAAGATAGGTGAATTTCAAAACTGAACATATTATTATCAAATTGTTCCTTATAACACGTGTATCAGCCTACACCACACATCGGAAATTAAGTGTTTCTATTTTCCCAACGCATCTTGGCATTCATTATATCAATTTTTAAGTTTTGGGTCAACTTGCTAAAAATTGGCATGCCATTATCTCTGATGCTTGAGACAATATTTTACATGTCTACTTGCAAAGTGAAGTTTTATATCTTATTCCTATTTTCTTCTTGTTATTTTCCCTTTGATGATATGCATAGGATGTCTATATTTTAGGAAAGGTGTTTTATGCCAGGCTATCAGCATGGCAATTTTCCTCTCAGTTTGAAATCTGTGCTTGGAGCTTATCACGGGCCTGCTGGAATGAGTTTTACATTTTTATATTTGCCACTGGAAGAAAAAAATCACATTCACAATTGTTTCTAATATCTTTGCAAAGTATAAAAATGTTCAATTATCTCATTGTTATAAGAATCCAAAGTGGAAACAGGTAAAGAACTTGTGGTTAGTATTATGTACATTATATTAACATATTGCTAGACATTTTGAGTCCATTTAAAACGTAAGATTGTCCTTATAGTTTCTACCTCAGTGTGTAGAGTTGATCTATTAAACATCCTGACTCTCTGAGTTTTGTTACTCCTAGCCTTTCCAAAAATGCTTTTAAAATAGATAAAATATTATGATTGGCTAAAATTTCTACTTTCCAAATACTCCAAAAATGTTTTTTAGTTATTCTGGGGAAACCTCTGTAATGACTTGAAAACCAAAACTTTCAGATACTAAATTTGGGTGGTCAGGGGAAATGCATAACTTCATATACTACTATATCCCATAACTTGGATATTAGTGGAAGGAAATCAAATTTATTGGGAAAGTTTGGTGGTAAGAAGAATAGGCAGATTCTCAACACTGTCTAAAATATTGTTTTTTAAGAGACACACATAGATTTTGTTTTTAAAATCTGTTATCTCGATGTATATAGTAGAGACAGCAGTATCATTAATTCAGTCATGAAGAAGGCCTTGACATCTCCACATTTAATATATTCAACAGTGAAAGAAAATTAGCAAGATGAGCTTTCTAGAACCCTTACACTTATATATACATGTAACACATGCAGAATGGCCACTGAAGGTGTGCAAAAAATTAAAAACTGTAACTTTATTCAGTTGCAGAATTGTTCTTACTGAAGAAATCTGAACTTACCTCCTTGTTCATCCAACATAACCAAAGTCCTGATACCAGCATCTTTACTCTACATTCCAATAATGGTAGCAAAGTTGAAAAGGAGTTAGAGAGAAAAGAGAAAGAGAAATCAGTAAGGAGACAATTATTCCTAAATATGGAAAATGAAGAAGGACCAAAGGGAAACAAAGGGAAGACGCATGACAAGAGCATTAAGGGGCTAGGTAGGGACTGGAGGAATTGAGTAAAGGGTGAACTTCATCAGTGACTCTCAGGGCCATGTGGAGACAGGTGGTAGTCTTTCCCTATTGGGTGGGCCTGTGTCCACATTGAGTACACATTGGAATGCATATACTTAATACCATACAATAATGCTATACCTGGAAAGTAAATATATCTATAGTTTTCATAACACAGAAAGCAACATTTTCACAGTCTTCTAGGTTGAATTCTTTTTCCTCTAGCAAGTTTGATCAAAAAGTGCCCATTAATGGCCAGGGGATGGATGCCCCATGGGAGATACATAAGGATCTTGGAGTCCTGGTGCTTAGGTTTATCATAGAAGAGTATGTCTCAAAAGAAAGCTGTCTCTCTGACTTTTCTCTGTGGAGAGAAGTTCTTCAAGATCTGGAAGATGAAGTGAGATCAGAAAATATTCTCTGAAATCCCCAGTTCTGTACAATGATGCAGTATGGGAAAGCCACTCCTCTCCTGGGTTGCTACACTTTTGTACAGCAATCTCTAGGAAACACACTTCATATCACTGCTTTTGATCCACACAAACCGATCCACAAAAACCTAGGTTATTTGGACAAGAGAATGGGAGTGGATGGGATAAGAAGAAGTGAACATAACATCTTATTTGATTTGAGAGTTTCTGTGTCTAGGAATCTAACCTGCTATATTGCATGCTACAGGGGGATACACACTAACCAGAAAGACTATAAACCACAAAAGGCATCTTAAAGTCTTTCAGTATATTTTGAGTGGACTTCCATCTCACATTTTAATGACCCTTTTTCTGCACTTGTTAGCCATTAAGTATGAGATAGTAGAATGAAAAGCAGGTAGCTTATTTAGGCATAATGGATCTGACAGTGCAGAAGCATGTTAGAGAACACTTTCTGCTCAAAGATCCTGTTCCATTCTGCTGTTGACGGACAATGGAGAAAAGTTGTTGGCTTTTTATCAGCCCAGTTTTTATCTATTTGTATGTCATAGCATTCTATGATATATTTTGACTCTCACTTGTTTGTATGATGCCCTAGAAGTATAATTTTGCATTTTTCCAATAGTTGTTGCATGTTTCAAAACTAGAACTGAACTAGTTGGAAGAAGCAAGAGTGTTTGACATTGTCTCAGTTGAGGAAAACATAAACAGGAAGGGTTAGATTAGGAAGCCTGAAAGTCAGAAAAGCTGGAATATGCTGGAAGGTTAGGTGACTCAGTCTCATCATTTCTCATATTGAAAGTAGAGCCAATGACACAAAGTAAGAGGGTGTGGTTAGTAGGTTGGTTTATTTATCTTTTTTTATCCCCCTTTCTTCCATTCTCTATTATTTCATTTATGTGTTTTTTTCATTCACTTACTCAATAAATGTGTACTGGATAGCTACTCTGTCCCAGACATTAAAAATAAGAGATAGAAAAATGTATAGCTTGTCTCTCAATGGTACTTCTCAATGTGAGAAACAACTTGGTCAACAGGACCAGGTTCAGTAAATGATTCTAAATTCTAGATCTCTCTTTGACATCTTACTGCTCCAATCTCAACTGTTCTATATCTCATCCCACCCTGTGGTCAGATGGGGACAGTAAGAGCTCTCTTACTTCCCACTGTAATAATAAGGATGAAATGAGCTCTATATTGCTGTGCTCTTGTACCCTGTAAAGATTTGTCACATGTATTGATTTAATAAAATGTTGATTGGCCAGTAGCCAGGCAGGAAGTATAGGCAGGGCAACCAGACTAGGAGAATTCTGGGAAGAAGAAAGTCTCAGTCTGCAGTCACCAACAAGATAGAGAGGAAGCAAGATGAGAATGCCTCACCGAGTAAGGTTCCAAGCCACGTGGCTAAACATAAGTAAGAATTATGGGTTCATTGTAAGAGCTAGTTAATAATAACCTTGAGTTAATAGGCCAACCAGTTTATAATTAGTATAGGCCTCTGTGTGTTTTGTTGGGACTAAATGGCTGTGGGACCTGGCAGGACAGAAACTTTCATCTACACTACACAGTATATCCATCTCAAAACTAGTTCAGCTCATGGGTGCCTAAGTTGGATTCAAGGAGGAATATATTCCAATGTTGTATTTGATTTGAAGGGAATTTTAGCATGCTTAGAATAAGCTACTACCCTAAGACCATTTTTCTAGATGTGAAATCTCAAAGAAAAAGAAAATTATATCAGAATGAAACTGAAGTGCTATATGTGGGAACCTATACTCTGCAATGGGGTTTCATGCTCATGAATATCACATCTATCATTTCCTACAATGTGTCTTAAGCAATTTACTTAACCGCTGAATGTCTCAAAGATCTCTGAATTGAAGAGGGAAATCAAGGTATTAGTAAAATGTGGCTGTAAGAGTTAAATTAGCTAATATGTATTTGATTATGATGGTGATAATGCTGGCTCTAAGCTCAGTAGCTGGTACATGGTAGGTTCTTAATAAAGGTTTGAACTTAAATTTGGTTCCATTATTTTACTAATGACTTTATCAAAATAACTGGGTTATTCTAATGAGATCTAGAAGACAGAAGGAAAGGGATGGGGAAAATACTGCAAAGGAGACAGAATTGAAAAGAATTCTCTTTCCAATTCCTTGAAGAGTTATGAGCTTTAATGCCTAGATTGAGAGTTGAGAGGAAGTGGCTCTAGTTTTACCTGAGCTTATTTCTTCATTTGTGTTTGAATCTGCTGGATAAATAGTCCATCTAAAAGGAGTTGGAAACGCCTTTTTTCATTTCTTTCATTTGTGAAATTTATTTTTCTATTTTTATTTTTAAAATATGTTGATGAATTTATTTAGTTAATGAATCAAGCCATTGTTTACAGAATATTTTCTTGATGTCCTTTTGGGGTGTTTCCCCAAACTCCAGGACATCTTCCCTAAAGCCTGAACACCCAGGCACTCTCTTAAACTCTAAAGGACGTCACATCAACTTATTTTTTTAAAAAAAAAAAAAACCTGCCAACTTGATTTGATAAATTTTTTAACTAAAAGTCTCACTTCTACAACTGTGGCTTTTACAAAGCTCTCTCCTTTTTATTGCCAAAGCGTTATGAAAGATAAGCTGGTATAGAAAGAGATATGATGCTGAGGCCTTTATGAAATATTAGTGTTTCAGTAACTATTTCAGGAAGGCTCTGTGGTGCTTTCAAATATATCTGCCTAAAGTAGTCTGGCCTATTCTAGCCCAAGGTTCATAGCCCAAGATACTGATATGCAGACTTCACGGCTGCATTTAGCATCAGCAGAGTTAACTTTTTCTTCTCAAATATTTCCTCTTGGAGAACATCTTAATGATTCTTCTTCTATATTTAATCCTCTCTTTTTTGCTCCCAAGGCATGTATGATCTTGAATTTGGACAGCTATTTACATGTTGGTTTCCCTGCAGTAAATCAATTTGCATTTCTGTCCTAACTCTGTTAGGTATTGTATAAAAATTTGTTGAAATGTATCCACCCAACTTACGTTCCCAACTCCAGGCTGCGAACAAAGTGTCATCGAGTCTCTAACCTTTCGTACCTGTCTATGATACTCAGTTTTTCTTCCTCATTGACCTCTGAGTAACTTTAGATCATCCTTGAGATGTTGGTGTTGACTTCTATTGAAAGTTAAGTCCCCAGAATCCTCTGCTCTTATGTTCTGGAGTTTATTAGAGATAGCATAAAGCTGTGCTTTCATGGGAAGTGGACTATTTGCTTTTGGGAGACTTCCCAACTCTGGTAACCTTCCCTGTCTTTGAAGCTGAATTCAATAAAAATTCAGTTCAATTCAAATTATGCAGCACTGACAGACTTTGGGGTTGTGAGTAAGATCCTGGCATTTCAAAGCCCATATTTCCCAAATAATTTCTGCCCTTGATGAATATTTAATACTGATTCCCTTTAAAGAGAATTCCCTTTTTGATTGAAAATCAGAACATCATCTGAATAACCAATACCCTAGACATGAGGAATGTTTCACTATAAATAGACAACGACCCAGGAGGAAGTAAGAGCAAGCCAGTCTTCTCCAATAATGCCTTGCTCACAATTTCCTAAGGATGGAATGTCTAACAGCCTCCTCTTATTTATTAAACAGAAGAGATTGCACCCATCTCTTTCATTCCTTGATCTAAGACTCAACTTCATGCTTGATCGAGAAACAATTTAGGAGAAACAAAAGCATATAATTTGAGAATCTTACTTCAATCAACGGAACTTTTATTCTTAGAATAAATTAGAGGAGTCAGATTTTTGCAAGACAGGCTGATACTACTTTCATTTTTAGAAGACATACATGAGAGAAGGGTTCAGGTTCGCAAGACTCTGAAGGACAAAGGGCCAGTTTAATGGGGTGAATTCCAATGCACTTATTCTACTATTTTCCACAGTCTGGGCAATGTCTCAACATTGCACAGCTGAGCAAATTGGAGACAACTTGAGAAATGTGCATAATATGTACATGTATTTACACAAGCAAGTGAAAAGTGAGTTTGGAGGCTCTTGTTGTAGGTCATGAAGTATATTGTGATAATACTGTAGCGTACAATAAAAAAATTTATAGCTGTTAACTAGTGTGCTCCTTTCATGTTAATCTCAGTTCATGTAAGAATGTTTCCAGCTCTTGTTCCTTTTGTGTTTTGCTTGCAACACACTGGAAAATTGTACATTAATGCCAAATGGCCAGCACTCCTTGATTTAGGTTATCTGCCTCCTTCTCAGCATTTAAGCATTTCTACATGAGCAGTGTCCCTAAAACAAAGCAAAACAGACATTTCCCTTCATTTAGAGTAAATGGCTGCTCTCCTATGCCGCTGAGGCCCTGCAGGGCTGCCTTTCTTTGGGGGCCAATTTGTGCTGCATTGCAAGCTCAGTTTGTCATTTTTGAAATAACAGATATTTTTATTTTATTCAGAGAAAGCATCATTCCTTCTCCCAGCTCTTCCTGTTGTCTTTAACCATACCTCACTCCTAGGTGAGGAGCTGCGGCAGCAGAAATAAAGGAAGACAGTATTTGCTTCCATGGTATAAGAGGCAGCTGCCTTTCCTCTAAGCCTTTTAAAATTTATCTTTTTTTTTTCTCCTTCCCTTTCATGTCATTGCCTAAGCAATTTATAGTAGCATGGGGTGGGTGAATAGGCCCATTTAATCATTCTGCCAGAGAAAGCCCAAGATCTCTAGAAAAGATAATCACACATGAATTTATACATTGATAAGCAGTCACATTCAAACCGTGGCTAAAGCAGCATCTTGCCGAATAAAGACCATTAGGCTTGTTTTATTAGGTTAAGATAAATATAGTTCAAGCCATTCTTTTTCTATTCCATCTCTCCCAACGGGCAAGTTCAATTAATCCATTTATTCTTCTTGGTTGACTGCTGTTCTATCAAATTGGAATGAGTAGGTTTTATTGCAAATGCTCTTTTGATTCCATTATTGCTATCTGCCCTATTTTACCCATTTAAAAATAGTTTGGGATTCATTAAACCATGAATTACAAATGCTTTACAAATGGATGTGCAATCCAGAGTCAGTAATATAAAAGAACTTTTATATTTACTTAATTGGACTAGATTTTTCTCTTTGTTTAGGATTTTCTTATTTTTTTCATAAATTTTAGTGTCTGACACTAAATACAATAATTTCACATGATGACATGTCTGCATAAATACATATTTTTCAAAGTTATATACTTTGGAGTTAGAAAAGAATTTTAGATGAACTGTAATTTGTTACAACAAAATCAATACAAATGAAGATTTTATGCAAATAATTACTTCATAGGTTAAGCACTACTCTGTCTGCTTACTGGGATCCCTTTTTTGTGACTTTTGGGAACAGGAGCTTAGACATGATAGGCTTCTCTATACTATGAACTGTAGCAGTTACCTGGGCTGAGGATGGTGAGGTCACCTTGATAACTAGCTAACATTTCCAGCATTTTTCTGGTTTTCTGATAGGCTACATTAGCATTGGAAGCAAGAGAGCCATGTCTCAGGCAAAAGCAATAGGAGGTAGGAATGAACATGTCAGGGGCCTAGTTTATGTTAATAGAATCCACGCCTTACCTCTTCAACCAGCTGCAGCATGCGACGGGTGCTTTCCAGGGACTAAGACAGAAAAACATAAATGTTGTTAAGGCAGTAAGTAATAGAGCACCAGGAAAGTCAGAAGTACTTTCTTCACTTGAGAAACGCAAAGGTTCCTATCACATGGGATTTCAACTTGCAACCGAACACAAAAAATGTCTTTCCAGCTTCAATCTCTTTCCTATTGGGCTTTCTAGATGATCAGATTTCCCGAAGCAATCATAGGAAAACTTACCTTCAATAAACCAAAACCATATGAGGCTGATCTTGATATCAAAGACAAAGTAATCTGGAAAATTAATTTTGCATGCTCCAATGCATGGGAAACCATCTCATATACTCCAAGGACTGCTTTGGTCTCCCTGGATTAGGAAGACTGAATTTTAAACACAAGCATAATATTTCATGAGTAGAGATGAGTGTAACAAGTTCGTTAAAGTGCTTAGAAACACAACTGGAAGTTGTTATCAACACAAATTAAGCTGTCGCCTTAGGGTGAAAAAAAAATCAAGCAAGTTTGACATGACTAGCTCATCGGAGACAGCTATAATTACCTTCATTCTTAGGTAAGAAAAAGAATGAAGAAAACTCTGAGCTTGATGGCTGGTCCCTCAGGCACAGCATCACCACTTTGTTCTCTGTTCCTTTAACATAGTTCCAACCCAGCAACCAATGTGATTTCTCAACATCATGCTTCTAAGTAACAAACTTATGTTGGACATGTTTCTGCAGGAACTTAAAGGATGTGGATTTTTGCTGAAAGGACTTAAGTGGACTCCTTTTGGTAATAAAATGACTATTAGCAATGACATGGCTGCCAAATGTTTAACAACTGACTCTCTGGAAAATATATGGATACATTTATGTATATTCGCATTTATCGCACTGATACGAAACACGAAGGGCACAGAAGTGACACATAATACAAGACAGTATGCTCGGTTATAAATTCTGTGTAGCAGGTTGATTCTCATAGAAAGCTCCTGTCAGTTTTTAGTACAGTCTGTTTATGGCTCATCAGATGATGAACTAGTGTAATTCCAGCACGCTCACCGGAACTGTATAAATTCACTTATGTTCACGAATAAGAGGAAAATGAAGCAGTGAAGACTTCACATTAGAATGAAACTCATGATAATGAAGGTGATGTTTTTGTTGAAAAAGTTTCCAATTAATGGAGGACTTCCTCAAATGTTTTATATTCTAAAAAGTCTTTTTATTATTTGAGAATTTCATACAATGTATTTTAGTCATTTTCACCTCCTTCCCCCAGCTCTTCCCAGATCCAGCCCTAAATCCCTACACTCCAATTTTGTATATTACCTTCTTAATGTAATAGCTACAGACATGCATGCTTTAAAAGTTTTATGTAGATTATTAATCTTTTCCCTTCTGTCTCAACTGTAGGTAATTACCAAAACAATAAAGCAAGCCGTGATTGGTGGTATTTGTCAATGACTGGTTCTAAGTGATTGCTTTCTATTTTATTTCTGAGTGCAGTACACTGGCCCTGTAGTTGAAATGTGCACCAACAGTAGTCTGTGGGATTTCTGCGTCTTATGAACAGCAAGTGTAAATGACACAAGGGCACAAGAGCAGAAAAATGTGCTAAACTAACTAGAAGCAATGAGTTTTAAGCACGTAGTACCATTGATTTTAATATACATATTATATATTTCACCTAATTTTCAAATTACGTACTTCAATTTTAATAATAGGCATGCTTAGCAACCCTCCTGAAAAGTCCCTTAAAGTGTTAACCTTCACTGCTGAGTTACCTACAGTGCACTGTAAGACATCCAAAGATAAAGTTTCTCCTAGAGGATCCTGCCCTCTCAAGTGCATAGGAGTGCAGAGTATTTGGGCTATCTAGCCTGCAGGCATCTTTATTTTACTTTTTTCTTTTTAAATTGAGACATTAGAAGAAGGCTTTTCTCAGAATCTGAATTCCAACCACCCACCTTCCAGTTTTTGGCTTACTTCCTAGGTCTCCATCCCTTACCTCATCAGCCAGCTGGTCAGCCCTCCTCTGCATCTCTTCCAGTTCATTGCGCATATCTGCGTCTTCGGCCATGGTAGTGCTTGGGGGTTGCTGGGCGCCTGGGCCAGCAAGTCAGCAATGGGTTTGGCTGCAGACCCTGAGCAGAAGCAAATCGGAAACTCTGAGAACTCATATGAATGTATGCACACTGGGAAGTCAAAGAGCCACACTGTTCTTGTGGTTCAGATAACTTCTGAACTGGAAGCCAAACTCAGCAAGAATCAATAGAATTGTTATTTCCCCCATAAGTACCAGGAATGAATCTTTTATCAACCCTATCACTGAAATAGACACGTTTACATATGTTTGTGATAGTCCTGCATTGTAGCCCAGGTTAGCCTTGGGATCACTATTTTTCTGCTTCAGCCTCCAAATATTCCAATATTACAGGTTTACAAGAACATATGACTTCATCTAAAATATTCTTAAAGATGCAAACTATGTAAGACGTGGAAATGATGGGGTGGATGATACAGGCCATTGTTGGTCTAATTTTTAATGTATTCAGTTATATTTTTGACAGTTTTACTGAGATACACTTGATAAACTATCAACTCCACATATTTAAATTAGATACTTTGAGAAGTTTTGCCACATGCAATATACTCAGTAACCCACTTCCCTGAAAAAGAAAATGAACGAGAGCAAATATCCCCCAAATTTCTGCATACTCTTTGTTATTCTATCTGCTATTCTCTATACCTTCCCGTATCCAGGAAGCTGTTGACCTCCTTTTTTGTCATTATAGTTGGTATTTCTTAGGAGTAAGTATAAATGACATGGCTTTTTCACTGGGTATAATTCTTTTGAAATTTGCCCACATGATAGCACAATTACTAGACCATTCCCATTTGCTTGTGTGTAGCATCCCATTGTATTTAGAGGCATCCAGCATTGTCATTAGAGATTTGTTAAGGTTGTGTGCAGGTGAACAGCCCTTATTCCAAAGTGGAATGTGTCCAGAACCTTCAAACGTGACCAGCCCACTTTGTGGCTACTCACATGAAACAAATACAGAAAGGAGGAACCTGGTTTTTCCAGAACACACTTCTCTCTTTACTTCCAGTCGTTCTCCATTCTCAAATACTTACTAAACATCCCTGGCATCATTGTGTCAGGGATACATCGACAAACAAGAATGATGAATTCACCACCACAAACTACAGTTTAATTGGGAAGAAGAAAGTGAAGGAATTCTGAGCATAGGAGTCAGGCATCATGCCCGTGAGGACATAGTCAGTTCCTCTAAGGGAGTAATGCCTCCAGAAGGCCCCCGAGGCAGAGTTTGAGACAAGTCTTTGGCGTTATGCCAACATCATTGGGTAGTACATCTTGTAGTGGCCAGGGCTTGTGTCTTGTATTTGAGATGATCCAGCATGCAATGGAATTTGTCTTTTCTCTTGCAGAGCAGGACATGGTCTCTGAAGAATGTGTGCTAGGCTAAAAATTACATTTGTAGTATTTGCGAGGAGATGGCCATGTAGCTAGAGATGGTCCCTAAAGGGAGATGGTATGTGTCTTTGGCAGACAGCGGGCATTCAGAAGTTGATATTGACTCTCACTATTCTCCTGCCAGCAAGAGCAGGACAACAGAGGAAGCTGAACCACAGGGTAGCAGGAACTTGGGTCCTCCGAATCCCGGAAGAGAGGAAAGCTGGCTGCTGACCAGACACACCTGTGTTTCCATGGTTACCAACACATATCTCATGAGCTATGTGACTGGATTGTATGTCACTGTCATGCCACTTTCTCAGCTGCTCAGATGGAATTCCTTTGGGGTGCGGAAGTGGTATATAGTATCAGCATCCTGCATTAACCAGCCCTGTGAAGAAAATCTTCTAATTTAGGGACCTTAAACAGGAAAAATATTAATGTGAACTAGAAGTTGGGTGACTGTGGGCAATATCATCACCCTTCTTGAGCTTTATTCCTTAGAGCTAATTTCTGAGCTTTTATATCATAGGCGTGCTGATTATAGAAAATTCTGATCATCTTTGTTTGCTAAATATTAAGGACTTAATATTTAGACAGCCTGCTTGTGCAAAATATCCTCAAGTCCTTTGTCATAATCTAGGCTCCTTTACCTCTCTTTCTTTAGTGATGGCTGGCATCAGGCACACTGCCGAGGAGCTGAGTGCTGGTGGAAGCAGAAACCAAGGAAACCAGCTGAGTGTGTAGGTGCTGGTCTCTAAGCAGCAATTCCCTCAGGATTGCCACCAGGGAACAAGCAAGGGCACGCCTGACCTGGGTTGTCTTTGTGTTGCTCTTTCTTGGGTCAGCTCCTCCTTCAACAAGCTACTGACTCACAGTTAGGCAGTGTATTAGAAAGCCGGGTTCCCATACTTTCAGCCCTACAGGAAACTGCCATTTCCCACTCTTCTGGGCTTAATCAAGGATAAGTTTTTGTGTTCTCTCTCTCTCTCTCTCTCTCTCTCTCTCTCTCCCTCCCTTTCTCTCCCTCCCTCCCTCTCTCTTACACACACACACACACACACACTCACTCTTCCTGTCTACGATGTTTCCTTGGTGATCTCTCAAAGTTGCTATTCTCAGCAGGAGAAGAACAGCTGTATGCTCGTGGCTCCAGGCTGCCAGCAACCTGCTAGGGGCTGGTTGATGGGCAGGTGGCAGGCTGGCAGAGAAGCCATGTGGTAGATGCTCTTGTATTTTTCACTTTCATGCTCTCCCCACCCTCACGCCCACCAGGAGTTCCCATACCTTTGTCTCACTCTCAAATGCATGATTATCTGTGTCTTGGATGGATGGATGGTTGAGTGACAGATCTCAGACACACAGTATTTTAAAGCAGAGAAAGCAATGACAGCCCTCCAGATGAGAACCATGAGAACAGCCAGACAACAGGCTGCTTGCTGGGATGTTTGTCACTACTATTTGATAAATTGTCCCTACAAACTCCAAGCCAATGCATGATTGCATTCTAGGAGACAAGCATCATGGTAACTAGCATTCATTTCAGTAGTGGATGAGAGGATGTTAATAATGAAATGAAACCACCCAGGTAGCATAGAACAAGTGTTACTCCTGCACATTCATTGCCTAAGCTGGTGGTGTGGCCCAAAGCGGAAAAATCTCACATTGCAAAAGAGGGTACAGAAAATCTTCCTCTCAAAAGGCTTCTCTGGAGCTCAGATGCAAGACACCCCCTAGTCATTAAAGACCTTTGCTAATGATCTCAACCATCCATGCAAAATCTGGCCCTTACTAGGTGTTCACTTCCTACTAGTTGATTTTGGAATGAAGGATTGATTATATTATCGTGGCAGTCCCGTTAAGGTTCCAGAATCGATACTTTTCAGCTTCAAGTGTAAGATAATGCTTCTGTAACTCCTGCAGAAGTCAGCAACACAGAAAGCTCTTTAATGATGGTAGAGTCATTAAAACTGCAGAGGTTTGAGATGCAGTCCCAGACTTTTTGTCTCTACAAACACACAGGCTCTGCAGACCACATCTGGCCTACTTCCTGCTAGCGCATCAGTAAATGTCATTGGATAGGGTCAGGAAATGGCCTTGTAGTTGCACAAATGTGACACCTTGTTCAAGGGTTCTGTAGCAACAAGCTCTTGCCTCAAAGAGAATAAGAGACAATTGATTCTGGACCTAAATTTGAGTGACTGTGGCCCAGGTATACAGGCTTAGATTACTGTGAGATCCAATGTGGAAGTAGTTTTGGGAAGTTTTTACTGGTCATGGGACGAAGAAAATTATATATCAAGGCATCACTAAGATCTATTGGAGGAAACATCAGAGATGTGGTTACATTCAGGAGGAGAAATCTCAGCTGTATGTTATTTGATACCATTCTTAGCTCTGATTGGTGGAGAATAGAGTTTTCTTAAGCTAATATATTCCAAAGGTTTTTAAAAACTATTTATTAGGATGTTATATCTGATAGGGAGGTGAACAAGAAATGAGTCTTTAGAGGCATAAAGAGAGTTGAGAGAAATTTAATTAGGCTCTGGACCTGCATGATTACAACCTCTCCATAGTCCTTATAGTTTATTCAGTTAATCAACCTGTGTAGACAGCTTCTTTCCAGAAATTCTCATTCCTCCACAGTCCCCACAAGCAAAATCAGCTTGCTGTTTATTTTTCATTGGACTTAGGCTAAGCGCCACCCTTATTCTTACATGGTTGAAATATTTGAGGTGAAAAAATTGTGAAATAAAAATTACGATTCCCAAATCTCAGGGTCTGTAAATAAAGTTTTATTTGAGCATATTTTTTGTCTATTTCTGGATTCACCATTAGTGGCTTCTTCAATGCCATAAGGGTCCACAAAGCTGAACGTATTTTCTAGCTGGGTCTGCAAAAAAATTAATTTGTTGATCCAAGCAAATAAACATACAAACAAAACCAGAAACCCTTAAATGTTCATTCTCAGCTTCTAAAGTCTCCAGTGCATTACGTATTTTCTACAGACAAGCACCATGTAGGGTACTTGTTTTTCTGTTCAATTTTGCATGCAGAATCCATTCAATGAAGCTTCCTATGGTGCTTCCTTGTAGCATATTTTAAAAAAAGAATGATGCATGGAGCAAAACTACAAAATATGAAAATAAATTTGCCATTGAATGACTATACCTACAGAATTTTAGGATCACAAATCAGATTTAGTCCTTGCAATTAATTGTGAGGTGATAGGGTTATAAAATATTTATATCTTAAATATAAATATTTAAATATATATCTCACCTCATAAAGATTCTAATTTCCATGGTCAGCTGCAGACAAAGGCTCCCAGCCTCAGCAACAGTTTATATCAGAAACAGACACATCTCAGTGCCTACCACTGCTTTGGTACGTTGGGCAAAGCTAGCAAGCTGCTGTAGTTATTCTTTTGTGTCAGGGGGAATTTGCAAAGTTCTCCATTTGTTACCACAGACAAGCATACCTGGAACTCATTAGAAGGGAGGGAGCGTGCCACAGCTGGCATCCTGAATGTTCTCCAAAGCTCTTGAGTTAGAGGTTTGGCTTTCAGCTAGGCACAAGTGGGATTTGGTGGGCCATTTAAAAGGTAGGACCTAGAGGAAGAAAGTTAGGTCATTGGAAATGTGCACCTAAAGGGAATACTGGGACCGGAAGAAAGTTAGGTCATTGGAAATGTGCACCTAAAGGGAATACTGGGACCCTGGTGTCTCTCTCTCTCTCTCCTTTCCCTCCTCCCCATTTTGATTCCTAGCTTCTCTGAGGTAAAAAGCTTCTTCTGCTGTGTGCTCTCAACATAAGGCATTCCTTTACCATATCCCCAACCAACAGGACCAATTAATTGTGGGCAGAAATCTGCAAAACTAAAGATCAAAACAAATCTCTCTAAATTGATAGTTTCAGGAACTTTCTCATAGTGGCAATACACTAACACAAGGAGCAGATGAATTGGGAAGAACCTCCTCATGTGCTGAAGGATATAGTTAAGTGCAATAACATAAAACTGCTCTCCACCTCTGAGTCTTCTCAGAGACGCTGAGTCAGGGAGGAAGAGCTCTGTGAGGTGGACAAGAGGCATGGCTATCGTGCTATGAACATCGTGCCATAGGGAAAGAACATCTTGAGGCTAGGGTAAGGAGCCAGCAAGTGGTTTCTTTCTTTTTATGTATCCTCTTCATTAATGAAACAAACCAACACATTTATATAAACCAATGCGTACTATTTGAATATCACAGAGAGCTACATGTATTTGATGTCTGCCTCTGCTAGCTACTTGAATGGAGGCTCTCCTGCTCGCAAGGATGGCTTGTTTCTAAAATCAGTGCGTTTATGACAAGAAAGCAGGAGGAAAAACAAAGGAACTTTAATCGTGCTGACCAGCTCTCTCAGAGGCTTCTCTGTACTTGCGGCCTTTTTAAGTCCCACACAAACCTTATGGTGATGCATGTATGAACAGCATACTGTGGCTTAGAAGGAAAGACCTCACCTGAGATGTAGGTCAAGAGTGTGGGCCATTTTCAATATAAATATTCTCAAAGCATGTTTATTCTCAGAGCAAGTGGTATGGATATTTTTCCTTTAGATTAAAGTCTGAACACCATTTTATTTTTACTTTCACTGACATATTGGGGGGGGTAATGACTAAATTATGCCATCCTTCTTTTGTGTTGCCCAATTTCATAGCCTCCAGAGTTCTAGCGTCATTTGCTTCAACTGGACTTAAAAGTCTCTGGGAAAGAATTCTTAGGGTTCTGAGAGGGGCCAAACTGCCTACCTGCCACAAGAAAATCTTTGCTTGGGAAAGCTAAAGCAAGAAGGTTAATAAGAAATACACCTGGCACTGTCCATCTCCACAAAAGATAGAGGGCAAAAGCACCACATTCTAATGCTGGAGGTTAGGGGCGGTCTGGTGATTATCTTTTTAGTCATGTGCAAGTGGTTAATTGAAGCTTATGTTTTAACTCTAAAGCAAAGAGTACTTTTGACAAATAGTATATGGCAACTCTCTGTTTACATGTCATTGCTGGTTATCTTTAAATGTAAGGTCTTTCTCACCCACCATCCTTGCAGAACAAAGCCAAACCAATTTTATGTTTAATGGCCATTTCTCTTGTGTATGGTGATGCATAGTTTTAATTCCAAAACGTAGGAGGCAGAGGCAGTTGAATCTTTGTGAATTCCAGGTCAGCCTGGTTTATAATGAGTTTTAGGTCATCAGAGGCTACATAATCAGACTTTGTCTCAAAAATAAAAATAAATAGATAAATATAAAATAAAATAGGCATTTTTAAAATTGGCTGTAACTAAGAGTTTAAATTTTTACTGTGTGTCCAGATTTGTGTCTCTTTGAATAGATTTTGAACATTCTTGTGAATAAAATTCAACTTTCTTTTTCTTAGTGGGTCCTGCTGGTATCAACCCATTTCTTAGTTAAGTCAAAGGATTGTATCTCAGATATGATGGATACATGACTTGTGAATAAATTATTAACCACTATGCATCTATTTTATGTGCAGGAGCTGGTTAAAGGATAGGTCACAACTGCTCATGGCAGGATCTTTAGTAACATGGTCTGAGAGGGCTCCTGGCCTCAAAACCTTTTTTTTAGTAACTTGTTAAATTGTATGCAATTGTAAAATTGCATATTTCCAGTTACACCAATTAGTGAAATCAATCTGTTAGGTGGGGCTAGAATCTATCCTTCCAACAGCAATAAGTTCTTCTTATTTTTCTCCCCCATCACCATCCCCTGCTAATGGTAGCATCTGCATGTAGCTGAAGGTAACTGCAAGCAGCTAATGGTAGCATCTGCATGTAGCTGAAGGTAACTGCAAGCATCTATATGGTAGCATCTGCATGTAGCTGAAGATAACTGCAAGCAGCTAATGGTAGCATCTGCATGTAGCTGAAGGTAACTGCAAGCATCCAATGGGACATTCTGGTAGCCCTGAGATAAAATGATCTAGGAAACATGTGGTTCTCCAGCATGTTGTTACATAGTGATCTGAGGTGTGGGCCTCCTTATTTCTCAACATTTTTTTCAATATGATGATGTGTATTCATGCTTTGTTGCCATGAACACACAAGTACAAGAGCCTGGCTGAAGAACCATCTCAAGTAACAGATGCTTCAACCAGCTCATGAAATACCATCTGTCCCTCAAAATCTCCCAGGTACTGAACAGTCTCAGAAACTTACTTCCTATTCAAGTCTGGCTTGTATATTTGCCAGACTGTAACATGAGGGCCTGCTTGTCATTTCTAGAGTTTTGGATTTCTTGTTTACTTAGGTAATATTATATCCTTCTGGAGTCTTTGATGGAGTTGAAGAATGAATAGTTATTATTATAGTTTTCCATTGTTATGATAAAAGATAAAATAGATGTAAATATGGCAACTGTAGTTCTTGCTTGATAACTGTTTTGTTATATGTAATTTTACTATGTTAAAATGAAAACCTTTCTTTTTTGTTTAAACAGAAAAAGGGGAAATGGTGTAGGAGGTCCTTCTGTTTATGTGTTGCTTTCATTGGTTAAATAAAGAAACTGCCTTAGCCTTTTGATAGGGCAGCATAATGGTGGGTAGAGGAGACAGAATGGAATGCTGGGAAGAAAGGAAGTGTGGCAGATGCTATGCTTCTCCTGCCCAAAATGGGCACTGGTTAGACACATGCCAGTAAGCCACATCCTTGTGGTGAACACAGATTAATAGAAATGGGCTAATCAAGATGTGAGAGTTAGCCAATAAGAGGCTAGAGCTAATGGGCCATTAGTATTTCAATGAATACAGTTTCTGTGCAATTATTTCTGGGGCTAAGCTAGTCAGGCACTTGGAGCAGGGTGGTGGGACGTGGCCAGCCCGTCCCCCTCATCACCAGACTATCCTACTACATGCCATTTCTGATTTGGATTCCATCTGTATACCTGATCTAGACATAGTTCTGATTTCCTTTCTTCTGAGAAGGGACAACTGCCTCTTACATGAGCCCAGTCTTGGGCATAGCTGATAGGTAACTTTGGTTTTAGTTTGTTCTGTAAGCGTGCTGGGTATGGGTGGCCTTACATTTAAATGCAACCAGCACTGGGATTCCTTAATTGCAACAGGGCAGTCAGCCACAACTAGTATTGATTATGACTAAATGTCTCTTTTTCAAAAATGCCAATGTTTCTTTGTCTATTTTGCAAATGTGGCTAAGTGAGTATTTAGTGCAATAGTTTGTATTCTGCAGTGGTTCCTAATTGTTTACTTGCAAGCCAAAGCATGGCAGACTAATTTGACTAGGAGAAAGGGGCAGACGGAGCTGAGCCCAGTCTCACTTATCCTGATGATAGTTTAAGCAAACTACAGTTCATTAACTGAGCTACTTCTGCCATGAGGACAGCCACATCCAGCATGAAGCTGGAGACAAATCACTGCCTCTTAGGGATGTCTCTGAGGGCTCTAGCAAGGCACATTTTGGTCCAAGTATCTGTCCTGTGCTGTGCCTGTGAAGGGCCATTGAAAATGATCCTTTTCTAAATATTAGGTTGATTCTTGGAAACCAACGTTTTGTAGAATGTTGCTACAAAATAAATAAATAAATCCACAAGTCTTGTTAAGTCTTAAAGGAAAGGATTCCACTCAAGAGTCATAAATGAACTGCATCCAAGATGGAAGAGAAAGGACACCCATGGTCTTTCAAACTAGATCATTTCTGTTGCCATATGGCTGAGTCAACAGTTAGCAAGAAGTTCCATGTACTCAGCCTCACAGCTTTGGGCTTCAGCTATGGAAGTTTTCTGGTACAGGGTCACACCATCAACCCTGTGGCTATACCTGTGACCCTTTTTATAAAGACTACCCAGCATTGTTTTATCTCATTCACTGAGGACTTCCAGGTCAGCAACTGGGGCAGCCTTAAGCCCAGCCTTAGAACATGCATTCCAGAGAATCCTGCAGCCTGCACCGAGGCTGGAACCCCAGCTGCACCAATGACTCCTTTGGCTTCTGTCCATCAGCTGTTCCTTTCTCCCAGTGTACTCCCAGAATACTTCCTTAATGTATCACTGGCACATCAATCTTTGTTGAGGAGAGTGCTTCTGTTGAACTCAAC